>JBCNJP010008153.1:0-43872 GCA_039602395.1 Deinandra increscens subsp. villosa
TTGGTTACATTAACAATTCAATGTTTAGACCATACTAACACTATTACATATATAAGAGAACATCTCACATTACCAGATTTGTTATCTGGCATTTGTATTTGTAACACGCTTATATGTCATTAAACACGTTTTACTATTTTTACGGTAACGTTTATATTTCTAATTTGTAACACATACATACATAATTAAACTTGGAAACACATTATAAAACCACCAGCAAAATAAAAGGGCATGTAACATGCTCATATGTAATTCTATGGTTAAGAATAGTTTGTCTCTTAAGAATAGTAACCATGACACTTTTACAGAATGTTCATTTCTTTATGACTTAGTTGAAGGTGCCAATTTTCAAAGGTGTAAATTTAAATATATTGAGCCAAATTTCAAAATTAGAAATCTTAAATTTAAAAATGCTCAGAACTTTTGAGCCAAATCTCACATATTATAAATCTTAAACACAATAAAAATTACTATCAAAATTAGAATACCTAACCATGTTAAAATCCATCTTAGACAATAAATTATTTGAAATTAGGGGTGTTAAAAAAGATCTGAATCCAAAACCGAGCCTAAAATATCGGACATTTGGACTCCCAAAATAATCGAATATTCGGATATCCGCATTTTTGGATTCGGATCCGGATAGTGTTTTTGAAAAAATTAGGGCATTTCGGATAACCAAAAGCCGAAATATGTTTTTTAATTACCAATTAGAAATATTAACAGATTTACCTTATAGTTAAATCCATTACCCATCTCGTGAAACTAAAAAGAATTTAGTAACCCTAACTCCAAAGTACACCCAACCCATAGGGCGCAGCCGACAACTCCCGAAGCCCTTCGTCCCATCTGCTTAATCATTCATGTCGTCTTCATCATCCCGACATCTGAGTTGGTAATTAGGTCGTTGTCGTCTTCATCATCGGCGGCATCTGGAAGATTGTGTGGGGTCAGATCATTGTAACGGAAGACCAAATCAGTGATTCATTCGCCGCAGGTGAGTTCATCGCCACCATTTTGAGGTCCAAATTTGTCAGGTCCATGATTCAGATACAACTTATAATTAAAGGATCGGTCAATCTATGCTGTCGTCTTTCTTTGAGTGAAACTGTATTCATTTGTTTTCATGAATAGATGTGTTTTTTGTGTGTTGGTTTTAAGATACCGTGTTAATAAATAGATAGATTTTGTCGATACTATCTATGCCTTTTCAAATCTATCGATTTTCTGGCTGTAAAATGTGAGTTAAACCGTTTACCTACGGTGCAACAACCGGGTTATTCATTAAACATGACTTTAAAATGGTGATTCAAACAATTCTCAATAAATTCAATTATAGTATACCCAAGTATATATCTTCAAATCAATTCAATTACAAAAAGGAGTAAATGTGTTTGAACCACAAACACAAACCCATTTTTTCAATAAATCCAATTATACTATACCAAAGCCTATATTTTTAAATAACTTCAATTACAGCATCAATTCAAAGACATAATTGTACGTTTAAGCCAAACGGATGATAAAGTAAAATTAGTAAACGGGTTATAATGCAATTCCTGACATACACCGGGTTATAATGCAATTCCTGATGTACAACGTATCTCTCATAACGTCAGAATAACCCAAATGGATAATAACGTAAATTCAGTCAACGGGTCGGGGCAGTCAGGATCCGCGTATAATTTATTTTCACTTGTCGTCCAAACCTTTTAATGTTAAGCCGTTAAATATTTTTCCACCTCTTAAAACAATACCATAAGAATATAACGGTTCAATTCAAATGACATAATCATAACGGGTCGGGTATCAATACGCGTGCATTTTTGTTTCTTTCGTGTTCAGTTCCATATTGATTGTATACGTAAAGAAAAAGGTATAACCCGGTGCCCGGAATAATACCGTCTTATTTAAGCAATTTATTCATTGTTACTTTCTCTTGATTGTTATGCCCGAGCACTATGCATTACATTGCAAGCCGGGAAAAAAAACAGGCGACAACTCTAGTCACCGGATAAGGGGTTCGAAGCGAAGTAACCGCAACAGTGAAGATCCATACATTGGACCCGTTGACAAAACCGAAGACGTACCAATCCACCCGTCGCAACCTGAAGTGCACGATAATCAAACCCATACTGCCCGGCTACAAGCAACGAAAGAACCTGGGAAGAAGAAACAAAAGGAAGACAATCATGAGGTAGACATGTAATAAAAAAATGTAATATTCGAATGATATTAAATAAACTTGGTATTTTGCGAGTCTCCGGTGGTACATTTTTTTCCCACCGGAAGTAAGCATAGGGACAGAGCCTCCGGTGGTACATTTTCTTCCCACCGGATGCAACAAAAAGGCGTTTACCCTCCGGTGGTACATTTTCTTCCCACCGGATACAACCATAGGTAAATTAACATTTAAATAAATTGCATAAACATGGACATGTAATAAAAATGAACTTACACGACGTAGGAGGTCCGACGGGGGTTGACAACCAATTCTAGATGGCTTTATATACATCTTTAGAACCTTGTAGAAGCTAAAACTTAAATAAGATCAATTTATTTCTATGAGTTGCAAGAACTCCAAAGATTGTCATTTAACATACACATTATAAACAATTAACAACCAATATAGAATTCGGATGGTATTCTTTATTATCAAATTTAATCATCACCATCAACTCATACGTGAGTTATGATAAGGGTTAGAGAATTCGTATGGGTTGAAATAAGTGTAAGCAATTTATTGTGATATTTAATCAACCATTCACCACCGTGATGATGATGCATGGACATGTATCATGATCTTAATTAAACACCATGCTTAAGCATGTAGTACCAAATGCTTGCTTTCAAGCAAACCGTATTTATGATTTCGCATTCAATATGGTGTCAAAATTGGGGCATTGCTCAACTTTTAGTATTATATAGATGTTATTTTTTTCTATTTATTTTTATTAATAGGATATTTATGGAGTTTTTAGGGTTTTCTTTAATGTGACAAAGAAAATTTCGGAGGTCTAAATATAGACTGCAAATTTGGCATTTCATGAGTTTTCTAAGATGTATTAAATTTAGGCCTGGTAATTTTAGCCCAAAGATTTGAAAATGGGTTATTTTGGACTTTTAGTATTTTTTATTGGGTTAGTTTGGGCTGGGTATTTCTTTTAAAGGGGTCTTATTGGGCATATCTCAAAGTTAAAAGAAAATGAATGGGCCACAATGGGCAGAGATTCGGGCTAGATTGGGCAATCTCAAAAGTGAAAACTAAAAGAAAAGAAAACGCCGCCCACTTTCACCATCGTTCCTTGATTTCGTTCCCCTGTTTTCTCTTCCACGAGAGTACGAGACCACGACTGCGACTCCACTTCCTCCATCGTTCCCTGATTTCTCTTCCACCGTCGCTCCGTCGTTGCTACAGTGCTACCTCACGCAGTCAGGCCGCTGGTACGATTTCTAGGTTTTTTTTACTAGCGATTGTTGTGTCTAATGTTTTAATTGTATGTGTTGGGATGCTATTTTGAGTTTTGTATTTTGGGTTCTTGGGTGTTTAGAATTGAGGAAATTTGTTAAGCAAATAATTTGTGTGTTATTGCAAATAATTCTACTTCTTGATGTCCACAGGTTTGTTAAGCATGTGCTTTTTGCCTTTTTTAGTTGGTTTGTGTTAGGTAGAACACATACGATTTTATGTAATTTGATTGACTTTTTAGGTTGTAATTTGGGTAATGAATTGGTTGTTGTTCTGGGTTATAAGTCCCTACCCATTCTTGAAGCTGTTGTGCAATTTAGTTGCTTTTTTCTTGTGATTGAAATGTGTGATCTTCATGTTCCATGGCTTTGATAGATAACTTAGGTTAAATGTAGACTTTATTTTGTAAGTTTTTGTTAAATTCTTCTCTAATTTGACTAAGTTCTCTCTCTCAAGCTATTGTTAATTTTGAATCATAAGATGATGTGTTTGTCATTGTGATTTCATTCCATATTTTCATATGTTAGATTACCATGTTTGTATTTTAAATCCTAATTCAGATTAGCAAGCACCCTTCATACTTCACTGATATAATTTCCTTTTAGTTGATTTTTGGAGTTGTTACTTGTTATATTTTAAGTTTGTTTGATTTTTCTATTTGTTACTTGTTTGACTTTTGGACATTTTTATTATTGTAGTAGATATGTCAAACCACACTGATTCTACACAACCAGTTGTAGGCGAGGATGAAGTTAGTTCAAACAGAGAAAAAATTTCAGTTTGGGATTATTTTGAAATATTACCTATTGAACCTGGTGGAGATATGAAAACAAGTTGTAATGCTTGTGGAAAGGTGTTAAGTGCTAAGAAAAGTTCAAGAACAACTAACATGAAACGCCATGTCCCTTTGTGTTTTAACTTGATGAACCCGGTCAACCAAAAAAATGCGCCCCTTTAGATCAAGCGATGTATAGGGAGAAATTAGCATATTCCATCATTAAACATAATTACTCTTTTAGTTATGTTGAACATGAGGGGACACGGGCTTTGCATAAGTTTCTACATCATGATGTGAAAACCATAACAAGAAATACCATAAAGGCGGATGTCCTAAAAATACATGATAGAGAGAAGTTGATTGTTAAAAGTGAGTTACAAAAAGTAACTAGTAGAATATGTTTGACGTCAGATCTGTGGAGTTCTATAACATCGGATGGATTTATGGCCTTGACAACCCATTATGTAGATGAAAATTGGGTCCTAAGGAAAAAAAGTGTTAAACTTCAGAGCTATACCACCTCCACACACTGGATCTATTTTAGGTGAGTACTTGATCAACTTTTTAACAGAATGGGGCATTGATAAAAAGGTTTTCACTATTACATTAGATAATGCTAAATATAATGATGGTTTAGTGGATTGTTTGAAAAGTCATCTTCGTTTGAATAATGTGTTAGTTTTGGGGGGAGATTTTACTCATGTGCGTTGTTGTGCACATGTCTTGAATCTTATTGTTCAAGACTGGTTGAAAGTTATTGAAGAAGCTATTGAGAAGGTTAGAGAGTCGGTGAAGTATGTTAGAGGAAGTTCTAGTAGAAAGCACAAGTTCGCGGAATGCATACAATATTGTTCATTGAAATGCGGGAAACATGTCCGTCAAGATATTGTAACTAGGTGGAATTCTACATACCTGATGCTTGATTGTGCATTGGCCTACCGAAAGGCTTATAAACAATTTGCACTAGTTGAATCTAATTTTAAGATTTATATATCGGACCTGGAATGGGCAAGGATAGAAAAAATCACACAATTCTTGAAACCATTTTACGACATCACAACTTTGTTTTCGGGAAGCACTTATCCTACTTCAAACTTATATTTCCTCAAAGTGTGGTCAATTCAGTTACATATTGAAGAAGCGATTGATTCTGCAGATGGTGTTATAAGTAATATGGCAAAAGAAATGAAAATAAAGTTTGACAAATATTGGGAAACCTATAGTATGGTCTTGTCATTTGGGATTGTTCTAGATCCACGGTACAAGTTCAAGATGGTTAAATTTTGTTTTTCAAAACTTAAGATGGAAGAGAAAGTATGTGGAGATAAATTGAAGATTGTAGATGCTATACATAAGTTATATGATATGGAATATGGTATTTTTCCAAACACAAAATGCACAGTCCGTTTGTTGCAGGGAGTTCAAATGTTGTTTCTGATCCCTTTGACGAGTTGGATGGGTTTGAGTCATTTGAAAGTCAATATAAAAGTGTTGATAATTAAAAAACAGAATTAACCATGTATTTGGAGGAAGCTGTACTTGATAGAAAACAAGAAGTTGATGTTTTAAAATACTGGAAGGATAATCAAGGAAGATATCCAAAACTGTCCTTAATGGCTCGTGGTATATTAAGCATCCCAATCACAACCGTTGCTTCGGAATCATCATTCAGTATTGGGGGCCAAGTTCTAAATAAATATCGAAGTTCTTTAGCATCTTCAAATGTCGAGGCATTGCTCTGCACTCGCGATTGGTTATTTGATCTAAAAGGTATTAAAGTGTATTATTTTGTAACTTCAATTTTCATGTCCTTTTATGTTTATTCAATGTTTATGCATCTTTTATTCTTTTTAAATATTTAGATGAGAACGAGGTAGAGAACGAGATGGAAGAGGGAATTGTAGAAGATATCGAAGCACTGATTCCAACTTATGATAGCAATAAGTTTTAGGTAACACCAACTATCTTCAAATTTCATTATCGAAGTGAGTTATAAAGTTTGCTATAGACATTCATTTATATTTTCCAATTGAATTACAGGAAAAGGAATTAGTGATGTTGATGAAGATGCTAATGAACATCGAAGTATAAGAAGTATAAGAAGTATGTGTGCAAGTCGTGAAGATAAGAAAAAGATGGATTTGTCTATGAAAACAAAGTTTGAAAGTATTGGGACAATTTAGACAACATGAATTTTTTGTTGTATGTGGCTTTAGTTTTAGACCCCCGAAACAAGATGCATTATCATGGGTATATTTTAAGTTTGAAATAAGGTAAAGGTAGCAACGAAGAAGGCGAAATCAAGACTTTAGTGAAGAACACGTTGATGGAGTTGTTTGAGCATTATAAGTCAAAAAAATAAGTAAAGAAAAAGAGGCAAAGAGTACACCTTCTGTTGCAACTAATTTAGTTGATGATGAATTGATGATGATTCTTATGACGACCAAGATGGTTACCAAAAGTATTTAAAGGAACAAGGTGCAACTAAGAGAGATGACAACGAAGTCGAAATTTATTTGAATGATGGGACGGAAAATAGGTTGGTGGAAGATAAACAAGATGGAGTATCATATTCTCTCTCAAATTGCTAAACATGTTTTAGCAATGCAAATCTCAACCGTCGCATAGGAGTCTGCTTTTAGTACCGGTGGTAGGGTAATTGATAAATATAGGAGATCTCTTACTCCTAAAACCGTGGAAGCAATAATTTTTGTACAAGATTTGTTACGGGCTACACCGTCCGATTTGCAAGATTCCGATATGCATGGTGAACAACTTGAACATTTGGTTGAGAATATGGAAAATATCGAAGATAGTAATAATGTTATTCTATTTTAACATAAGTGGTCATTCTTTATCATTTCTACTTAAATATTAACATTAACATATTTGTGTTATTTTTAGATTTGTTAATCAAGTAGAAAGCACTTAAAGATTCTAGCATTGGAGATGATGAAGATTGGGACTAGATGGACTCGGCTAATAGATAGCGACGGTGTGAAAGGGGAATATTTTTCACATTTTTGTTTCAATGGTTGTATGTTTAATATTGGTATTTGGTAACTACTAAATCTAACTTGTTGTTAGTAACAAAATATATTTTGTTTAATCTACAAGAGCTTTGGATGTAACAAGTTACTATTTTGAATATTATAATGTACTTCTATTTAGTATTGAATCTAATTATTTGGTTTTCAGTCAAAAATTTACATTTTTGCAATGATAAAAAGAACCGAAAAACTGAAATCAATCGGTCCATGAAATTTAAAAACCGACTAACTCGGTTTCCATTTTGGTTTAGGGTAAAAATTGAACCCAATCGAACCGAGCACATCCCTAACCTGAAATATTAGACATAATGATCTGAAAATAAGAGACAATAACGAGTATTAAACACAATGATAAATACATATTACACAATGACCTGAAACATAAGACATAATGATTTGAACATAAAACACAATGATCTGAAGGTAAGGCACAATATATCTTTTTATTATTTAAAAAAGGCACAATAACCAACAAAAATACACAAATGACAAGTAAAGAGACACATTGACGATTATTAGACACAATGACGCAGTGAAGCACTACGAAATTGAATGAGTAATTTCTTTTATTTTATATATAGCAAGACTAAAACGCTCGTTTTTATGGTGAGATTTAAAAAAATATCGTATGTAAAAGTTATGAATGTTTAAAAAATAAGTGAACTTGATAAAAAATCAATAAAAATAACCAAGACTAAAATACCCATTTTTAAATAAAAAAACACACGTGTCATCGTATAAAGCCTTCTTAAAAAGACTAGTTCTTATTTGAATCTTTCTCATACAATACATTTTAGCTATACTGATGCATTTTAAATTAAATAATCTGAAAGCCTATACTATAACAATAGACACTTTGGAATTTGCCTCAAAATAATGCTTATACACACACACACACACATATATATATATATATATATATATATATATATATAAATAAATCTTTGCAGCTCACATGGTTGCACTTATTTTTAATTTAGCTAGGGGCACGGGTTCGAATATAGCAAACGGTTTCTTTTTCCTTTTGTGTTCCCTTTGGAAATTTTTTTACTTAGCTCATGCGGTATACACCGCGTGATACACATCTTCACAGCGCCATCATGCGCGATGTCCACCCCCTCTCTGCGCTATCTTTGTGGCGTGATGATTGGCGTGTAAGATACCACACCCGTGGTGATGAGATTGAGCCAATTGTTTTTTTTTTGTTTAATTTATTTAATAAAAATAATCAATTACTTAATAGTTTTTTTTAATTTGCTTCACACCACATGAGTATACCACTATGTGTGTGGTGAATGCATATGGTCCAATCATCACTGATGTGACCACATTAACACCACACTAACCACAGCATATGAGTATATCACATCCCTTTATACCACAATTAATTTTGATAGATTACTTTTGTAGGATTTGGGTTCAACTCCCTCCCCCTTCACATGCCATTTTTATTAATGCCATCAAATATCATCATCTCATAGATCATCATAACTTTCCTGTAGAAGATTAGAAGTCAAAGAATCAATCCTTACTAAGTTGAATGCCAACTTTATAACAACTTGCATAATATAAAAAGAAACAGAAAACACTGATGTGATGCGATACATGTTGCTTAACTAAAACTAAATACAATAAAAAAAATCAAATGATTACCTAATAAAGAACATCAAATCGTGAAATTTCTAGAGAACCTCACACCCATTCTTTTCCATCAAATTAACATAAAATTGTAACAAAAATCAATTACTTTAACACACGCATATATTACTATTCATGTCAGAGACCCGATAGAAATTTACCCCTGTCTTTAGTCTATACGCGTGTTGTATTAATTTTTTAGTGTGTGCGTTTCTCTTAAGCTATGCCTTCTTTTAATGTTTTGCATCTGGACCATATTAATTTACCCAAAAGACTTCTCTCTCTACAAAGGGTTTTCTCAAATGACTGAAACTGATTTCTGAAGTTAGTTTATCGACAGACCATAAACGTATCAACATGTACTTAATTGCATTATGCATAAAATTCTAATACAAATTCAAAAGTCGCATTACGAATGGCACCTAAAGCTTATAGAGTTATTCCGGATATAACCGGCTAACCCAGGGGCGCAACATAGAGAGGGCCAGGCCGGGCCCCAGCCCGGGCCGTTTTTCCGCTCAGAAATAGGGATTTATACCCGTGCAGTCCGAAAAAATTGTATATATATAGTCCGGCCCTATCCGATTTTTAATCAAAAAAGTTTTTATACTAATTCGGTCCATCACTAAGTTACAAACCAAAAATTTTATTTGATAAAGTTATAAAAGTTACAATCGTTATTTGTTTGAAACCTCAATTATATAAAAGTTATATATTAAATTGTCTATAGTTTAATAGTTAAGGGGCTCGATTGTGTTTTGTAAATAAGATAATTATATATATATATATATAGGGGAATGTTAAAATGGAAACCCTCTTGAGTGAATGAAACCGTGGAACTTCTTCAACCCGTGGTAAAATTTTATATTTTTTTTCTCTCAATTTTTTTATGGTCATTCTTTAAGTTATAGACTACTCTTAAATGAAAAAAAATCAAAAAAACGCCTAGTAGAATTTTTTTTTTTAAATATAAAAAAGTAAATGTTACATATGTTATTTTCGTGTGCAACTGTAAAAAACAAAAAAGTAACATATGTTACTTTTTTTTCGAAAAAAATCTACAAGGTTTTTTTTTTTTGTTTTTTTTTTCATTTAAGGGTAGCCTAGCCTATAACCTAAAGAAACACCATACAAAAATTGAGAAAAAAAAAACATTTTTTTACTCCGTTTTTAAAGAGTTTCCACGGTTTCTTCAACTCAAGGGGGTTTCCATTTTACCCTTTCTCTCTCTCTCTCTCTCTCTCTCTCTCTCTCTCTCTCTCTCTATATATATATATATATATATATATATATATATATATATATATATATATATATAAGGTTAGGTTCAAATGAGAACTTTTAATAACTAAATTTCAACAACTAATTTCAAGTGGGGACCACTATAATTCATGGGGGGGGGGGGTCCATATATATCAACTAGTGGCTTAAAATGGTTCTCAAAAGTTCTCAAACCCGATTGGTTCTCAAATGATCATCTCCATATATATATATATATATATATATATGTTATTGTTGTTTCACAATTGACCGTCGACCAACAAAAAGGGGGGGGGGGGGGCTGTTATACCCTGAATTTCGGCCCTAATTTCACTAACGCTCTTTGACAGGTCAGGACCCCTAGATGTCGAATATCCAGGGACTGCGCATTTAACTTATCGGTACCCAGGATTCTCATATTTATATTATTCTTTATTTAATTATTGTCCTAGGATGTAATGAATCCAGGGTTTGTTTATCTGTACTATCTGATCCTAGCATGCAAGGATACCCAACATGCTAGGGCAATGTTACTAATCATTTCTTTGACTTCATGTGATCAACTCAGGTATGAAAGAAAGCATAACGGTCATATGGACTCAGTCAAAGCTGGAACACGTGTGGAAATGGAGGCTCACCGCCAAGTTCGGTCAAATAACGGCCAGAAGCCGTTGGAAAGGCAATCCCAAGAATCTCGGAGTTATAGTTAGGGATTATCTTGTATTAAAAGGCGTCTTAGGGTCAACTTTTTCACTTACGTTCACATGTATTCGCACTCACTCACTTAGAAATCAGCTGCAAACCTCTGTAATCGAACATACTTTTGTGCAATAAATAGGCAACGTGTGTTATCGTTGCCGAAGGGGTTTTTTATGCCGGAAATCCTTGAAGACATTCAAGGATTAAGGGCTTTTCCCCCTTTCAAATCTTGCTGTCTTTAGTTGCATTCAAGGAAGTTGTTGTTTGTGTTTCCATACATTTTCATCTAACCTTGGATATTTGCTTACAAACTTGATTTCCGAAAACTTACATCCAGGACACCATACCTCACAAACTAATTTGGTTACTTAATTTACTTGCATAATTTTTTACCAAAACAATTAGGCGCCCACCGTGGGGCAATTGGTGTCAATATTTTTCCAAACTCTTGCTAGATTTGTCTTTAATTTGATTTTTACAAAGATCTATCAAAATATTGCAACACAACCAAGTACCTCGAATGTGACTACCCCTGCAAACACTTCTACTACAACCAGCACCGTTCTTCCTCTTCCACCGCCACGATTTACCACATCATCAACTGCTCCTGTAGACCGCAAAAGTAGCAGAACCACCAACCTGGGTGTTACGGGACCAGGACGTGGTGGAGAAATCCCAGTGTTGGCCTCTAATGATGAGCTCCTTGCCATGTTCACAAAAGTACAACAATATATGGAGCAATAGCAGAACGTGAACCATGATATGTATGGAGAGGTAGCCAGGCTGAGGTCAGAAATCAATAGGGTGGAGCACACACCCGTATCTCCTGTCCAGGCCAGAAGGCTACAATACAAAAACCCTGGAAATGGGTCTAGCTTAGTAGACGACGTTTAAATAGTAGAACCGAGACCCACATTTGCTGCTTATACTTCCCTGGCTGACAGACCCAGGATGTCTACATTCAGGGACTCTGGTGTGAATTGATGTGCTCGGAACGACACTAGAAACACTAATAAAATAGACCTAAACCTAGACCTAAGACACACTTAATTTTACCGAAATAACCTAAGCCGAACCGAACCCTAAGGCAGTGAACCTGTCGGATTGTAGTAAAGCTAAGGAAGACCGGGAATATCGAACCCTAAGGACACTCTAAAGACAAAGACTTAACCTAGACCAAGAAAATGGAAATACTGAGTAATTTGGGTTTTGATTTAAGATTTGAGAATTTAATAATTAACGCAACTAACAAACGGACAGCAGGAAACCTAAGAACAACCTTCAGAACAGAGAAAGATACCACCTAGACTCAGAATCCTAATCACTAATGACAACTTCAATCGGTTATGACTAATCTGATGGTGGCTAGTTCACCTTTCAAGTACTTCCTAGCATGCAATCCTAACGCTCGAACAGGAGTTCACCTTTCGGGTACATCCAACCTCAACTAGACCTAACCACCCTCGAAACAATCTAAGGCACCTTAAGCTAGCTGGAGCTACCATGAATTACTATGAATGACAAGAATTAGCAAGCTACCTAATTTCCTAGGGCACCCCTCTTCCGATGGCGATGTGATCCTATTCCACTAAGCAACCCAACTAACCTACCTAACTATCACCTTCCGGCTTGTCTAATTAGGGCAGAAAATTGCAATCAAAAAGATAATTATTAACTAACACAATAGTTCAAGACATCTCCTAAACCACCCTATCGCAACCAACCCTAAAGCTAGCTACTTTAGACAATTCACCTAGATCGAAAGACATTCGAAGGCAAAAAGTGCATCAACCAACAACTATAAATCCAATCAACAATTCACATATGCATTCAATCATAACAACCATGGAGTTTAATAGGAAAGTACATCAATCAATTAGTCATAAAACCGAACAAAGTAATCAAAAGATCAAAATCATCAATACGAGTCTAGGTGGCTCAAAGAGTTTAGCCAACAATCATGTCAAGTACAGAAAACATAATAAAAATCATAACTTTAAGCCCTAACATGATAAAATCTAGAAATCGAAAGAGATTAGATGAACCCGTTATTGATTTGGTGATGAAGATTGGATCCACCCTTGAATTCCCCTTGATTCCTAGTCTCCTCTGCTCTAGAAATCGCCTCGGGATCGCTCTCTGCCGTCTGCAAGTCGTGTTCTCCCGAATACAAACCCTACACTTGATTTTATACGAAATTTCCTTTTTCTGCGGGTTTTGGACCTCCAAGCGTATCGCTTGGAGGTGTATTACGGCTAGGCGATACGCCTAGAGCTGATGTCGCGAAAAAACAGTCGGTCAAACCGACTTAAGACCCTCGTTGACTTCCCTTTTCCGCGCGTATCGCCTAAGAATCATCAGGTCCCAGGCGATACGCCTGGGACAGCTTGGTCAGCACTTCTCTCTTTCTTTTCTTGTTCTCTTCTCGCTTTCTCTCGTGGCCTCGGGAATTTACTAACACCTGAAAAACTTGTAAAACCTTTAATAAAAGACTCCAAGACTAAACTTAACTTAAAACAATTAAAACAAACACAAACCGACTCAATTAGACTCAATACGTAACAAAAGACTCAGGAAAACCAGATGTGTTTGCAACACATCAAATATCCCCACACTGACTCTTTTTTCGTCCTCGAAAAATACTGCAATGGAATCACAACCAGGAAATTGACTCTAAGCATGTATCATTTACATTTAACAAACCTCCATACAATTCCACATTCCATAACGTACTAACACACTAACTACAATTGCCGATATTTCTATCCGACTAAACCCAACCACCAACCTTTTCTTTCGCCCCCATATGTTTATGAAATTACCAGATATAAATTTCAGCTACCTATGGATCCCACTAAAGAAAGCTTTAGTTCAACCTATTACCGAATCATATTCAGTCAAAGCAAAGGGTAATAATGATTTACATTTATATATTTTCTCCAACCCCCCTTAAACCAGATACTAGGATGTCCAAAGAATGACTCATTATTTATATGCAAATTCTTGAGCATTTATTCTCTAAACTAACATTTTTTCTTCTTCTTTCTATTTTTTTTTTCTTTTCTCAATTTTTTTTTTATTTTTTTATTTTTTATAATTGGTTACTTTTACCTAAAATTACCAACGGACATCACCAGAGGCATTTTTTCACAAAGTCTTACCCCTGAAATCATACGTGAGTATTTTGCCCGCGAGATCCAGAACATCATCAGAGGTACTTACCACGGGATACTATCCTTAGTTTGTACATGAGTATTCTGCCCCTTCACTCTAATTCATTAACCAGATTATTAACTACATGCTCATTAGAAATTCTAAGGACATATGAGTATCTAGCCTAAAGCGGTCTCTTTCCTCATAATCATCAGATTCAGAATCCCTATCACTCCTAAAATGGGAACCCACTAGCAGACTGATTAGCATATTTATACAACAATAAACACATAGGCAATTTAAGCTACTCCTAGGTCAGCTGGGCCTACCAACACATCATAGACTATAATGTTTTCCATTCAACCATACTTATCCACTTTTCCAAATAATTCATTAATTAGCATTTAAGCACAAAAGTAGACAATCAATTCCCAGTTTTACCTATCATTTTCCATTTAATTGCAGCCAGAATCTCAGACATTTTTGAACAATTTTTTTTCAAAAATTTTTCAAAAATTTTAAATTTTTTTTTAAAAACTCAATAAACAAAAGACTCAATACGAAAGTATCCCATCCCCACACTTGAATCACACATTGCCCTCAATGTGGAATGGAACAAAAATAAAGCAGAAATAAAAATAATAAACACACTAAAAATAAAAATAAATAAATTAAAACAAATTGAAACGTGTTCACCTGAAACTCCAGAGACTCAGCACATCGACCGCAAACGAACCACCGCAAATCCGGTAAACAGAAATAATAAAAATTGTGAATTAAAATTTTTTCTGACTTACCTCCTCCAGGCGTATCGCCTACAACCATGCATCTCCCAGGCGATACGCCTGGAACTGTAAACAACCGGCCCGCATGAGACTTCCATGCGTATCGCCTACAACCTACCAACCTCCAGGCGATACGCTTGGAACGTGATTTCCAGGGAATTTTTGGAATTTGACCCCAAAAATTTTCTATCTCCTTTTCTCCACAGCAAGTCCTATAGTCGAAATCTCAGTCCAAATCTGCAAATTTTGACCTGCACATCTCATATTCCTCAAAGCTCGAATCTCCAAAGTAACCTGCAAACACAAAAACACAAAAACAAAAGACGCAACATGCACGAAAACGAAAAATTGCAGAAATTGAAAGACACAAATACAAAATGTACAAACCGGGCACTTATCACTTAGCTCAAATCAAAGACACCACCTCCCAAAACATCCGGAGGCTTAGACTTCACATCTCTGACTACCAAACTACCGGTTTCCACCCGGTTTCTAGCCGAACAACCTCTAGCTAACTTTCTACCCCATAAAGCAACTAACTTTACTTCTCTCAACAACATCCTAACCTTCCAATGCTTGTACCTACCCGAGAAAAATCGGCATTCACTAAGAAAACTCAATTCCGGGTCATGGGTAGCAACCATCATATCTAACCTCCCCACACTTGAACTAAGCATAATCCTATCATCCAAAATACCTAAATCCCTAAGTGTGGCTCTTCTAACTACCTCGTCAACTATCAACTCACTCTCCACATTCACCAACTCCACGGGTTCTCCTAACGGGTCAAAATGATCACTCTTATCAACTAAAATCTCTAACCCTCCTAGATTTTCCCCACACTTATTCTCTATCACAACTTCATCCTCAACTACCTCACCTACCTTCTCAACTACCTCACCGGGTTCTCCTAATGGGTCAAAAATTCCATTTTTATCAACTAACTCAACTAACCCCCCGGTGTCCTCCCCACACTCATCCTCTTCAAACTCATCATTATCCAACCGATTTCCGACAACCACAAGATCTATGAAGGACATAAAAGTACCTATTAAACAAACCGATTCGGTGCCCCTATCCTCACGTCTACCCACTTCAAACACAACACTCTCATGGTCAACCCTCAAAGTAATCGTGCCCGCAAAAACATCAACTAGCGCCCGGGCGGTCCCAAGGAAAGGCCTACCTAAAATCAAAGGGCAACTAGCATCATATGCATTGTCAACTACCACAAAGTCTATAGGGAACAAAAATTTATCAATTTGAACAAGCACATTTTCCACTATTCCTTTGGGTCTAACAATCGACCTATCTGCTAAAGAAATCGTCATCCTAGTCGGCTCTAACTCACCTACTCCAAGGTGCATGAAAACAGAATATGGCATAACATTAATAGATGCACCTAGATCAGCTAAAGCACAAGTAACAGATGAATCACCAAAAGAGCACGGAATTGTAAATGTACCAGGATCATTCAATTTCTCAGACAATTTATTTTGAACTACAGCAGAACAGTTAGCATCAAGTGTAACATCAGAAAAACTTTCAAGCTTCTTTTTATTTGTTAACATGTCTTTTAAGAATTTAGCATACTTAGGCATTTGTTTAATAACATCAGTAAAAGGTAATGTAACCCTAAGCTGCTTAAGAAGCTCTAAGAACTGCCCATATTCACGCGCATTCTTCTGTTGAACCAGACGTTCAGGATACGGCACATGCTTCAGGTCATCAGCTGTGATTGGTTTCGGCGCGAACCTCACTCTCTTCTTCTCTTTAACAGCCTCCCACTTCAGCGGCTTCTCTCTCACTACCTCAGCCTCGACGTTTGGTACGGTACTTGCTGGCGTAACGCTCTCGTGCACCCTCCCGCCAGGCGTCTCCAACTCGATCTCCTCATCAACCGGCTCTTCATCAACTACCTCCGATGATGGTCTCTCTACAACTCTCCCGCTCCTAGTAGTGATCGCATTGACATTAGCATTGGGGTTCTTATAAGAACTACCAGAAAACTGACCCCCACGGGAATTGAACTCCTTTAGCTGCTTCGCGATATCACCCACCGAACGCTGCAAATCCAGGAACGAAGCTTGTTGATTTCTCAGTAACGTGTCATGCTCCGCTAGCTTCTTCTGCGTTCCTTCATCTCTCGCCACAATCTGCTGCAGGATCTGGGTCTGGTTAGCAATAAGCTCTCTGATCTCCTTTAGACCAGACCCGTCATCTCCTCCACCATAGTTATTCCTCGGTGGAAAACCAGGTGGGTTACCAACCTCTCGCCATCCTGAATTCTGGCCACTCCTCCACCCAGACTGGAACGAATTACCGAACTGGTTTCGGTTTCCAATGTAGTCCACCTGCTCAGCGGGAGCAAGCGGGCAGTCTCGAGTGTCATGAGCGCCTCTGCACAGCTCACATTTGGCTTTAATGTGGAGTTTGATTTCTTCTAAAGCTTTATAAATATTCTCTAACTCCCTAGGTGACATGGTTTCTGAGCCAATGTGATTTACACCTCGGGTAGATGTAGATGGTGCGAGTGATCTAGTCGGGGCCAAGGTGGCTCTCCGACCTCCGGGTGCCTGCTGTTCAGCAAGTGCGAAGCTCTCGAATAATGATTTGCATTCATCCACAGTGAGCTTCTCCATTGTTTTGGTCAAAAACTGCCTAAGCAATTAGTTGATCAAACTTTGTAAGTGAGGTAGAGTGTTTGATGTAAATGAAGATAGAAATGTAAATTTGAAGATTGACACGAGGATGTAACGAGGGAAAATCCAGGAATCCTTGAGTATCCTCAAGGAGCCTAGCAAAAAACCTCGGGGGCCGGTTCAAAGTACCTGCCTCCTAAAACTTTTATATGATGAAAGTATTTGGTACAAAGTAAATGAGCTCGAAATCTAAGTGTTACAGAGAGTTTTGATAGCGAGTATCGTGTGTTGTGTGTGTCCCTTTCCTTTTCCTGAATGAATGACCTAGAGCTCGTTTAAATAGTTAAAATGCATTAACTAACTAGGCTAAAAACTAGGGATTGAGTCTTCAAGTCTTTGTGAACGTTGGAGTCAGTTACAACACGTCCCATAAAGCCTTGACCGAGTCTTTAGCCATCATTTACACGTCCCTTAATACCTGCAATCAATTAAGACACGTGGACAATTGTAACGGTTAAATCGATAACTGTAGTTCAGGATCCTTTGAGCTTCTGGCGAGCATCCTGAAATAATATAACCAACTGTCCTATATTTTAGGTATTCTCCCAACTAAGCCAATATGAACGTTGTGGACCACTTAGTCCACGTTCTCTATCATTTGTCCGAGTCTTTAGGCTTGTCTACACGTTTCTTTGACCCTGCAATTAATAAGACACATGGGAAAAACAAACGGGTTAGTTGATAACTGTAATTCCGAGATGCTCGAACCTGCCAGGATCCTGAACTTGCGTAAGGATACCAAACCATTTGAGCTGCCGCCAGGATCCCGGATTATCAGCCCTAACAATTGCCCCTGAATTTTAACAGTTGTCGACCAAGAAGACGGCTGTAAAAATTCAAACTCAACGTCATCTCTTGAAATAATTACGAAGGTGACTCGTTAGCTCCTGATTTGATAGCAACACAACTTCTCATGTGATTTCCCCATAAATAACTCCAAGTTGCTGTCTTCCCCATACATCAGTCGGAACCCTGTCGATTGCTCTTTTTGTATTTCCTGCATATATATGACTTAGTAGTATTTTGATCATCATGGTGTGCCGTGTATGCTTTTAATTATTTTGAAAAATGTTTGAATGAGGATCCTACAGGATGCTCAGCATAGTTTAGTTTAAAAACTCAAAAGTTTATTAAAATTTTGTCAATGTTAACAAACCATGATGCCATCTAATACTTAGTAATAAAAATACGTATTAAACGCAGTATCAATATAACCTGTTTGAGAATACTCCAACCGTAGAGGTAGTCAGGATCTCTAAGGATCCTTAGGAATCCTTAAGATAGACTTGATGAAATTCCGATTTTAAGGCATAAAATACCTTAAAAACCTTGAGCACTTGTGAATAAGTTAAACTGGGGTCAAGCCCAATCTTGAGAGACACAAGTGTGTCTAAGCCTTAACTAATGCGAGAGCATCAACAACCTTTGCTAACCTGAGGACAAGCTCATAGATACTTGGGACTAAGCCAACTGGGGTCAAGCCCAAAAACTTGAGAGACACGAAAGTGCCTAAACCTTAGTTAATGTGAAAACATTAAAAACCTTTGTTAAACTGAGGACAAGCTCAAAAACACTTGGGACTAAGCCAACTGGGGTCAAGCCCAAAAACTTGAGAGACACGAATGTGCCTAAACCTTGGTTGACATGAAAATGCCAAAAACCTTAGAATCTTTTCGAGATGACACGTCTGCCACCCATTTTGAAGTGCACTCTATGGCCAACAGTGATGAAATTATCAGCCACCCTCAGATGGACTGGTCGCACCACCTTGAACCATAGGCCACCATCGTGCGCTCCTGGCGAGGGTCTTGCGCTCCTGGCGATTCCCATTAGTGAACGAGAAGGTGAAAACCTCCTAAACCTTTTGACAGCATTCAGAATGCCTTAGACTTAGAAGAGGTGATCAGCCTCTAGCTTATGGTTGGACGCTCGAAGCACCTACAAAACACTTCAAGGCTTGGTGAGGGGTGGGTGTTAGCTTGGCTAACACCCCTCCGATGCCTAAGTCAGTACACATTCCACAAAAATAATAATGTGAAATTGACATAAGGGTAAAAATCATACCTGAGGTTCTCGAAGTTTGGACAAGGATTCTCTGATATGCTCAAAGGATCCAGAGAGTACTTACATAAAATATAACTTCAAGTGAATTGCATTCCAAGCTCTTGGGAGCAGCTCACCTTCCATAGTAACTAACCTGTATGCTCCTTTTCCAGCTTCTGAATCCACCAGGTAGGGTCCTTCCCATTTAGGCGCGAGTTTCCCATGTGCCGGATTGGTTGTATTTTGAAAAGCTTTCCTGAGTACCAGATCTCCTACTTGAAATCTTCTGATCCTGAGATTCCTGTTATAAGACTTGGCTATCTTTTGCTGGTATGCTGCCATCCTAAATTTTGCGAGGTCTCTGATTTCTTCAATTGTTTCAAGATCTTCAAGGAGCTCTTGTTTGTTTGCTTCAAAATCCTGGTGGCTTGTTCTCGCAGTTGGCATCACCATCTCAGTAGGAATTACAGCTTCGGATCCAAACACTAAGGAAAATGGTGTTCGACCAGTAGCATTCTTGGAGGTCGTTCTGTCAGCCCATAATACGAAAGGTAGCTCTTCAGCCCACTTTCCTTTCTTGTCTCCTAGCTTCTTCTTGAGGTTATTGATGATAATCTTATTGCTCGATTCTGCCTGGCCATTAGCTTGTGGATGTATGGGAGTTGAAGTTACCATCTTGATGCCCCATGCCTCACAAAAACTAGTTGTTCTTTTGCCAATAAACTGAGATCCATTGTCGCACACTATTTCTGATGGAATTCCAAATCTTGTCAAGATATTCCTTTTGATAAAGGAAATTACTTCCTTTTCTCTAACTTGAACAAAAGCTTCGGCTTCAATCCATTTAGAAAAGTAGTCCGTCATAGCCAGCATGAAGACTTTTCCTCCAGGTGCTACAGGCAGCTTACCAACTATATCCATTCCCCATTTCATGAACGGCCATGGAGATGATATTGAATGGAGCGGCTCAGCAGGCTGATGGAGGATGTTGCCGTGCCGCTGACATGCATCACACTTTTGAACAAAGGCCATAGCATCCTTCTTCATGGTGGGCCAGTAGTATCCTGTTCTTAATACTTTTGAATATAGTGATCTGCCCCCAGTGTGATTGCCACAATCACCTTCATGAATATCCTGAAGTACCGCATGTGCTTCAGGCTGCTCGAGGCATCTCAAGTATGGTCCTGCAAGAGATTTCTTGTATAAGATACCATTTATTATTGAATATGGAATTACCTTTGTTCGGAAGAGTCTGGAGTTCTCGTTTTTTGGGATTTCTCCTTCTTGGATAAATCTCCTAATAGGGTAAGTCCAGGATTCTTGAGGATCCTGGGAGTCTGTCATTTCTTGATCTTTATCTGTTGTAACATCATTAACTTCTTGTTCTTCAATTGCTGGTGTCAGGATGTGAGTTATGGGAATCTTGACACCTTCTGGGATCCTTAAAGATGATGCTAAATTTGCCAAAGCATCAGCTTCTGCGTTTTCTTCTCTGGGTACCTGTGATATGCTGCAATTTTCAAAAGATAATGCTAATTGTTTTACAAGGTCCAGATATTTGGTTAGCCTTTCGCCTTTCACTGCATAGGATCCATTAAATTGGTTAGTTAATAACAAGGAGTCAATAAAAACTTGAATGTGTTGGATACCCATATCTTTAGCGAGTTGTAATCCCGCAATTAAAGCTTCGTATTCGGCTTCATTATTAGTAGCCTTGAATTCACAGTGGATAGATAGAGGGATAATGTCCCCCTGTGGCGATTTCAGTAGCGCACCCAATCCTGTACCTCTAACATTAGATGCTCCATCTGTATACAAGACCCAGCTGCCTGAAGCTTCTTCGAGCTGCTTGACTTCTAGTTCAACTTCTGGCAGTATGTCGCTGCTGAAATCAGCTTGTTATATATATATATATATATATATATATATATATATATATATATATATATATAAATGATAAGCTTCTTAATTTCCGCTGCTTAGTTATCTTTGTTGTACCATGTGTTCATGAGTAAATCCGACACGTGACCCCTCCTGGAGCCAAGACTGGGAGTGGGCGTCACAAGTTGGTATTAGAGCCTTGGTTTAAGAGATTTAGATACTAGCACGGTATCTAGACTTAAACTAGGACTCTTGGTAAACAAAGTAAGGTAAGATAGGGAATGTAAATGCCAGTCAGGATAGTCATGCCCATAGGAAAAATGTTGCACGAGGAACATAGGAGGTAGAACTTAGGATATGCAAGTACGGGGAATACACAATTGCAATTAGCTACTGCAATTTGGTATTTTACCCAAATAAACATATCATAGGTTCTAATTGTTGTGTGGCCTAGTGCGGGGTAGGTTAATTGACGGTGAGATACGTGGTCAATAACTTGTAAAGAATGCCTAGAGAAAGGTAGTTTTAAAGGACTGGTTTTAAAATTCCCGGTAAAGAATAAAAGGAATAGTACGGACACCAGGGATGACTGTGATGAGAATAACTAGGTTTTGAACGCATCATAATTATATAAGTGCACGTATATAATTATCATGAATTCAAAATTTGGAGACTTCGCGTCACATGAGTTCTAAAGTGTCACACTATTTCGATCATAGGATCAGAAGACTAGAAATCATAGTCATGATAGAAATGCGAATAGAACATCCGATACGAAATCTGATGTCAAAATGTAAAGACGAGTACCTTCAGCAAAGAAATGAAAGCCATTATGTTATAAATAGTGGCAGAAGCATTGAAGGTTACGTTGCTATCGATTGCTAATAAACTTCCGGAAGCTTTGACAAGAAGAATATCCAATAAAGCGACCGCTAGTGGAGCTAGTCCCGAGGAAGCTTCTGGTAGAAATAGACTCCCGATGAAAGGTAAACGGAAACGGTACGAGGATGAAACAGATCTTAAAGACAATGACGACGAATTCCCCAAGAAGGCTACGGGAGCTTCTGAACAAAGAAGGCCAATATGCCAGATGTGCGAGAAACGTCATCATAAGAATTGCATTGGAGAACTCAGGAACCGTTGAAGATGAAAAGTGGTGTAGACAAGCCTAAAATGTTGCCTTAAAGCAAGGAAACTATAGACGTGATAGACGTTGTCACGGTAAAAAAGAAATGAAAGTTGCTATGGCGAGAATAGTGTAAACAACGTTCCAAGCTACGTTGCTACCTTCAAAAGACCATCACTATAGGTGATAGGACGGGAGGCTCAAAGCAGAAACTAGCAGTTTGAAGTTAAGGATAGTTCAAAGCAGAATGACAAAAGTTACCACATGGATCGAGAATCCACAAGTTTAGGAGTATGAAGGTCCAGAGTAGGCCAAGAAGAACTTACGTCCTAAGGGATATTGTTTCTTCAAATGGCAGAATGAAAGCACACGATGATTGGATGAGCTACACGAAGAAGAATTCCAACATAAGGAGAGGAAAAGCATTGTCAAGGAATCCTGTAGTCAAGCTACCTTAGACAACTTAGGATTACGTCATCATAAGAAGAAACAATATCCCTTAGCACCGATGCGAGAAACGTCATCATAAGAATTGCATTGGAGAACTCAGGAACCGTTGAAGATGAAAAGTGGTGTAGACAAGCCTAAAATGTCGCCTTAAAGCAAGGAAACTATAGACGTGATAGACGCTGTCACGGTAAAGAAGAAATGAAAGTTGCTATGGCGAGAATAGTGTAAACAACGTTCCAAGCTACGTTGCTACCTTCAGAAGACCATCACTATAGGTGATAGGACGGGAGGCTCAAAGCAGAAACTAGCAGTTTGAAGTTAAGGATAGTTCAAAGCAGAATGACAAAGGTTACCACATGGATCGAGAATCCACAAGTTTAGGAGTATGAAGGTCCAGAGTAGGCCAAGAAGAACTTACGTCCTAAGGGATATTGTTTCTTCATATGGCAGAATGAAAGCACACGATGATTGGATGAGCTACACGAAGAAGAATTCCAACATAAGGAGAGGAAAAGCATTGTCAAGGAATCCTGTAGTCAAGCTACCTTAGACAACTTAGGATTACGTCGTCCTTAGGACAAATGCAAAGACGTCAAGATAAATGACCTCAAGACAAAGGTTGATACGCAGATGAGCCTGACGATTCGAAACTAGCAGCAATGGCAAACTTAGAAGTCGGAATTTGATATTAGGAATTGTCACACAGTGTACTGCACCGATGCGAGTAAATGATCAGTATTTGACAAATGTTCTTCTTAAGATCAATGTCAAGCTAGAGATGACGATGGAAGATTTAGACACTTAATGAATTGGCTCGCGGGATGCTACGCGTAAACTGTCTGTAACCAGAAGGAGACTCGACTTCATATGCAAGAATCGTGATGGCTTGGTAGTAAAGATTACAAAAGGTGGAAGTACATGGGTCAAGAGGTAAGTCATACTCAACGTATGCCATTGACTCGGAGGCAAAACCAAGATGCTAAAGAACGTACCAGTAACGTATCAATCTTCCAGAAGAAACGCCCGAAGCAACAACGTCAGAAGCAATAAGCATTGTACCAGTTATCTCCAACAGAAGCAAGAAGATTTCTTTAGACCAAAAATATCGCCTTAGGATACTCCAGCAATTTCAAGAAGATAGACGGAGGCCAAGGATATGTGTAGACTACAAGAAGATAATGAGGCTGAAGCAGACATCCTTTGCCAAGGATCAGCAAACCATTCAACTAGCTACAGGAGCAAGACGATTCCCAAAGGTCAATCTGAGATCAGATTAGCGTCAGCTAACGGATTAAAAGTAATCCTATAAAAGAGAATGGCTTTTCGGAAGCAAAATGATTGTTACAAGATATTAGTAATGTTGACTAGAATGAGGAATGCCCCTTCAATCTCAGAAATTTTGTGGCTAAGCCTGCCGATGAATGACGTTCTAAAGTTCTAAAGGATGGTGAAGAATGCATGAAGCATTGGAAGGAAGTACTGAAGATCAGGAAAAGAGAGAGGCTATGTTAATACATCTGAAGCCGCTAAGACTTTCCAAGGATGTAACACCATTAGGTTAACTAAAAAGATGTCAAGTCCTTTTGGAATCCTAATCAGTAGCAGACATGAAATGAAGTAATGAACGGATTAACTTGAGCATCGGTAAAATTATTACCGATTAGGCCTAGTGAAGAGAGAAATTGCATCAGTAGCGTTTACACTCAAGAGATGCAAACATTAAACGAGATCATACGCAGGATGTCCAAATTAGTTATTTAAGTAAGTAATAGATAGTCATGAATTATACTGATTTTGTTGTGGTTAGAATAGTAATATCGCCCTACACCAGACTAGTAATAGTACGCCTCTAGTTGTATCCAGGGTGTGGTGGATACGCCGCTGGTACATCCTATATATATACACCTAAGGTACAACCAGAAGTGGCACTAGAATTTTTTTCGTGCAAGTAAATATTACGGGCCACTGTGGAAAACAAATAAGTAGCATTCATGAATATATATCACTTACTAACGAATAAATGAGGGACTATTGATGTCCAGAAGAGAAGTTCAAGATCTTATAGCATACAGATAAATGTTTAACGTACGTAAAAGGTTAAAGCAGAATGGCAGAAGCTTCGCGATAAATTTCAATTTTAGGAATTTCAAAGCACATTTCGGTGGAATTTATAATCAGGCTACCCTATATATAGCTAAAGAGTTATGACACCACCTAGATAGAATGTGATTGATATAAGGAAGAGTTCCTTTATTTTGAGAAACGTATTCTCACAAATCGTTAGCTAGACTGTTCGTTAGGAATACGTTCCTAAGAGTACTAGCATCAGTTATAGAAATGCGGTTCACATTCTAATTGTGAACAAGATTACGTGAATAAAATAATTGAAATATTACCTTATAGGTAATAGAGTTAAAATGATAGATTGTCATAGAAAGTTGTTATGATGTTAAAATCGTAGCCCAGGAACCAGATGGTTCATACGATATGAATGCATTAAATGCATAGAAAGGTTTTCGGATTGATCCGGGAAAGAAAAGTGAGATAAAGAACTCATTGTGAGTAAAATCACACTTTGAGTAAGTTTTGAGGACGAAACCTTTTTAAGGGGGGTAGAGTTGTAACACCCCAAAATTTCATGACTTAAATTATATACGTGTGCTATGTTTGTTAAGTAGCTGAAATGCATGTGATATAATATATATATATATATATATATATATATATATGTATAATAGAGAAACGCCACGATTCGCGTACGAATATTCGACACGACGTTCGAGTAAACGTCAAGAGACGAATTTATAGAATATGATAGATAACAAAAAATAAATATATTTGCAATGTTCGGCACGAAAACGGTGGAATCGGTAACCATTGCTGTTACACGATAGTAACCGAAATCAATTCGGTTAGCCGTTCGAGATGATTATAACGTCTCAGCAAAGTATAAATAATTATTATAATATCTATGAAGAATTTCAATCAAGAAGACGTAGTCGGTCTGTGAAACGGCCGTGATCTCTATTACAATTAGACACGCACTTGTACCGTGTAGTTAAATGAATGATTACCGGTTAACGTTATAACCGAAGAATAAATATAATAATTAATATTTATTGGACCCCTGTAATATTTTAGATGTTCGAAAATTTTTATAAAACGTTTATAAAATATTAGATTATTTAACGGGTTCAGGAAACACGGTATAATACCTCTTTGTTTAAACTAATACCACAAAAATATGCAAATATCTCGTTTCCTTGCTGCCAAAGTTTACGAACATGCACATTATCCTTATCTTGAGATGTGATACCAACCTAAGACACGTACATACCATAAGTCATTACCTTGTGTCAAATTCTGAGACCAATCTTTCTCACATGTATATGTATATATATAGCATGCATGTAGTACATCTAAATTCACACACAAATCCCATAATCAGTTAAACGACGAGGAAAAGAAATCATAAACGAAGAAGAGAAAGAGCCGTAGCTCTCCTCCCCCTCTCTTCGTTTTCACGGCAAACCCACCCCATCTCCGCTCGATTATCCGGCCGACCCAACAACCCCTATCAACCTCTCCGATGAAACCCAGCTCTCGCCCCCTGTCCGTTCAACCTCACGGCATGCCCATGTCCTCCGGTGACCGAAGCCAAGCAAGTGGCGGCCCTACTCCATTCTCCGACCCACCTGCAACGCCGGCGGCGGTCTCCACCGATCGAATCCAGCAACCAACCTCCCTCCGATGAAGTTGCTGTTGTCTCAATGATGATGAAGATGGTGATGTTCGGTGACGGGTTTTTGGCGACGGGCGACGGTGATAAACCACCGGGTCAACGGTGGCAGTGATAGCAGCAGGTTGTAGGTGGCGGAAGATGGTGGTGGTTGCGGACTGAGATGATGAATCAGATACGGGATTAAAACCCGGTAAAACACGACACAACCGTCCTCTCTTTCGGTTGATTTTCGGTGATGTACGATTGACGACGGGTGACAACGACAACAACGGTGAACACCCGGGATGGCGGAGAATGGTGGCGGTGATTGGCGGTTGCTAACGGCAGTCGTAGGTGGTCGTAATTCAAGTTAGAAAAATGGACGACGAGTTAACCCGTCTATACTTTCGGACGATGTTTCGGTGACGTAACGAGGTCCAAATGACAAACCGACAATGGGGAAATGCTCGTGGCGAGGAATTAGTCGGGAAGGACTATTTATTTGTCCAAATCGGACAAATATATTATTCGGTTATTTTGGACTCGTTTCACGACTCGTCAAAGAGGTAATCACGTTATATATTTGTTATTATTACAAATATTAATGTTAAGTTAAAGTTTATATGAAATCATAATAGAACGGGATAAATGATATTTAAAGACGAATATCTATACTACTATATAATACATATTGGTCCTGGAGGGTATTTTCGTCATAAAATTCCTTAATTTTAAGACGCGTACAAATGTTTATGCAACATGTACAATCTTTTAAAGCATAACCTTTAAACCCTATCCACCATAAACAAGCATTTTGGGTGAGGGTATTTCCGTCTTAAACCCACCTCCAGCTTTTACTGCCCATCTCCTCTCCCGATAACTTTATTTTGGCCGCCCAACTCCTCCATCCAGCAGCATACCGGCGTCTCTCTCCACTAGATTGGGCAATAGCAGCGGTATCCTCTCGATTCCCACATTTAAGGCATCTCACGCATTCAATGCGGATTGTCCTCTCTCAAGATGTTTCTTCACATCTTCCTCTCCATAGAAAGTTCAGATCTACACCACCATCCAAAATTCGATTCAGGTCTCCCTGACCTATTTTGGCGACCATTGAAAGTAATTTGAAATCCACTGCTTCTCTTCTTAACGATCTGTAAATCTTCTCATTTCAGGGTTTGAAGGTAATTTGTACTTCCACACATGTCAGAATACAAGAACAATAAACTATTTCCGGATCTTCGGCTTTTCAGATCTAGCGCTCTCTCTCTCGCTACGCCTCAACAAATTTTACTTCAAACCTCCCAGATCAAGAACCAGTCTAGGGTTTATGAAATAATCAGGTACGGGTTTTTGTCTTCTGTTTGGTAATCAAATTTGAATTGAGGCACAAATTAAAAGTCTGCAACATGAGCATTTCAATCTTCTCAAAACAATTATTTTGACCTAAATTCTGAGGCTCGTTTTCACCACCATTCTCATTCTTGATCTCTCTTTTGCTCAAGCTACACCCTCTTTCTTTCATCGATACACACCTGTATGTTCTTTCAACGATGCCTAGACGGCCATACGACCAATCGGAGGAATCAATGGCGATTCTACGGGTACGTTCTCGATTTGTCTAGAGTTTTGGTCTCTTTAAAACTTCTGATTTATCTTTGATTTATTGATAGGCTTGGACATGGTTCGATTGAAAGGATTGAAGGAACTTCTTCGATTTCATTTATTCACTCACCTTTCAGCTGACTGCCTCTTAATTTCTTCTTCCAGGTTCGCTCCCATTTTTTTTATTTTTTTTTTATTTTCAAGATCTAAGCACTGTATACTTTTAATATGAAATTTACACATTATTTCGAATCCCCTTTAGAAAATAATATAGTGTATAT
Source organism: Deinandra increscens subsp. villosa (assembly GCA_039602395.1). Taxonomy (NCBI): domain Eukaryota; kingdom Viridiplantae; phylum Streptophyta; class Magnoliopsida; order Asterales; family Asteraceae; genus Deinandra; species Deinandra increscens. The sequence goes on from JBCNJP010008153.1 coordinate 28,642, forward strand.
TTTATTTTGTTCATCAAATTGATGAATCTATGTAGTTGTTATCGTGTTTTCTAACTAATTTGACATTTGGTGTTGAATCTGCTTTATTTTCTATACATGTAGATGACCTAAGACAATAATTTGGGGAGATTTGGGTCTCAAGTGTAAGTGTAGAGCTCTCAGGTAATTAATCTTTCATTATCTCTTCTTATAAAAGTAACTTTGTATGAAAGGATGGACATATGTTGTGTGAAAGAAAATGTTGGAGCAGAAGGAAAAATATTCCTATACACTTATACCCCATACTCTTTCTGTTGCAGTGATTTATAAATTTGAAAATATTCTTACTCTTCTAAGAATTATGCCTTTGTAAAGTTTAAGTTTAACCTTAGACTCTTTACTAAGTTAATGTTAAGGTGGAGCCTTAATGGCTACCATATGATATGTTTATGACTGAATTATGTCCTCTTTTATACCATGATCTAAATATATCATGATTTACAGGTGCATATAGAGGAGCATCTAGCCTTTCTGTGTCTCCCTATAAATCAAGGAGAAAATTTTAGTTTCTGGTTCTAATTTTAGTATTTTGATCTTTATAGTTGGATTTAACTAGATGAAGTTAGAGCTTCTATAAATTGAATTATTTTGCAGGTTAGCCACAACAGGACCTATTTAGTTAAAGAAGTCAACATGAACAAGACCCGTTTTCAAACCGGTTAGTATGCCAACCCAAAATCAATTTTCTCATGTTGTTTCTTGATTAAGTACCAACTCTATATTGGTTGAACAAGATTTTATTTGCAGATGTTACTCATCCTATTTGTGAGCTTAAACTTGTGATTCAAAGAGTGAGCGTATCAACCATTCACCATTTCTGATGGGATGGTGATGGATATGTTTTTTTATCACCGATACGAGGTTATATACTTATTTATTTTGATGTTCGATTTTTTATTGTTCTTCATATAGAGATCATGCCAATTAAGGATTTGAAGAACATCTGGTGAGTAGATCTAGATATTGATTATTGATTTCTAGAGGTTTTTGTGTTAATCGTTTTGTAAAACACAATAAAGCATAAGAGGTAAGCAAGGGAACCAGACTATTAAGTCCACAATCAGATGAAAGGTACACCCCTTTTTTGAAACACACAAAAATTGGATCTTTTTTAACCCTAATTCGTTCACCCCTTTTGTGAAAGCAGATGAAAGCGGCAGTAATCGTTTACAAAATCGTAGCAGCAGTACACTTCAATGTGACGTTTGATTTCAAATCTGCAATTTGAAATTGCAGACAGCATAAAAATACACACGTCCATATTTGCTAACGTTCGTCGCAAGCTCATCTTTTTCTGAGGTACGGTTCCTGATTTTTCAAATTGCAACTCATTATTGAAGTCACATTTGTGTTTTAAAGCAAATAATTGTTTTATGTAGGCAACTCAAGTTCATCGATTGAAGCTGCATCGACAATTCAAGTTCATCGCAAGTTTACTCCTTTTAAGGTTAGCCAATTTTTGTATGGTTAAAGAAGTGTTTGTTTTTCATCTTATTAGTAGAAGCATGCTGTTTTGGACCAAACTGTGTCCGAAAAAAAATGTGTATTATAGGACCAAATTGAGTTTTTGATGACCGTTAATAGTAGTAATACAAGATGACACTGTTTTAGACCTCCACGGTGTAGGTGGGATTAAATAAATCTTTTATATAACTGTAGCAGATTGAAACCGGTTACATGATTTTATATGTTGTTTCTTGTGTGAAAATGACAATTTCGGTAAGTTCAGTGATGAAAACACAGGTATTAAAAGTCATGCGAGGAGTATTAAAAATTGTTGGGGCCTACTAGATGTAAAAATATACAATGGAAGTCTTGAAATAAATTTGGTTATAGAAAAAGTTTAGGTCAATTACAGCTAAACCCATAACTTTTTCTTTGCTACAAGTATTTTTTGACTTTGAATATTTATTGTGCTTTCATATTTAATGCAACAAAACAGATTGTTATGAATTGAAGAATTACAGTCACATAATTGGTTGTTTATAATCAGAAAATCAGATGCAGATACAGACGCACCCCTTTGGTGTTAAGTGGCAGTTTAGAGACTAATAATTGCTTTTTCAATTTGGAAGGTTAAAAGTTTTTCTAAATATGATTTTAATACTGATATTTTGAACAATTGGGTTACCAATAGAACTGTATAGTGGAACGTAAGTTTTGGAAAATTTGTTTAGAATGGTGTCTGTAGGGATATTTTTTTTCATATATTTCATAATTATTTTGATATTATTTTTTAAATTGTTTGTCTAATCTTTTGAGTACAACTGCAGGTTCATATTTACTACTGTATATTACTCCCAGTCCTTCATTCTCTGTGAGTCTTCTTTTTATCATTTCATTTAATTGAGTCTTAGTTTCCTTTTGGTATTGAATGTCTAAATGTGTGAGATTTGACCGTTTCTAATTATAACATTCTGAATTTAGTTGAGATTATTTAACTGTAGCGAAGGTTTATTGGGATCCTTCCCAATAAGGTAATTTTATCCCATTTTAATCAGTTAACAGTTTTATGTAACACTTATTACTTGTGTATTTGAAATGGTTCAGTTTGGTTTGAATTTATAAATAACAGGTAAACTTGGTGAAACATAAAGTGGACAGAAATTAATGAAAGCATATGAAAGGCTTAGTAAAGTATTGAATGAATCAAAAATACGGTTCACTGGTTGAAAAAAATGGAACAGAAAAATGGTGCCAATGTGTAAGTATCTATGTCCGAGCTGTTGATTATATTGTTTAGAAATTAAGGTATATTGTTATCTTTTTTTTTGTTCATAACCCAAACTATCATGAAAGTTGAGTAACTTCATGACCCAACAATTTTGCTTCTATCTATTTTTTTCTTCTTAAATGTTCTTATTTAATACAAAAAGTATTATTTTATGTTTCTTTTCTCACAGGCGAAGCATATAGATTATTCGTTTTAGTATGTTGATAATGGCGTGAATGGTATCGGTAAGGAGGTAAATTTCATTACAACCACGTGATTAATTTATAAAAGTGTAGCATTAGCTATTTTTGTTGAAGACATTATTCAAGTGTGATGGTACTGTTTTTTCAAGACAACACTAACAAGCAACTTGAATAAGAGGTCAAAAATTAATTAGAAGCAGAATAATGACAATGTTAACGACTTAACTCATTTTGTTATGCTCAAATAAAGGTTCTCTTTTCAATACTGCTTCCTTATAAAACTTTTTCTAATGAATTTGTTACTAACATAAGATTTATAATGCTTTTCCCTTGGTGCATTGTAGGTTATTATAGTTTTACTCTCAACTGCAAGTACTTTTTCTTTATTTTCCCTGTTGTAGATGTGTGTCACCATTGTATTGATTTTGGTTTATGGTTACCCATCAGAAAATTTATATCTGTAATTTAAAGCATCCAAAATGGTTCATATTCTAGAAGACTGAAAATTTATATCTGTAACAACTTAAGGCATCCAAAATGTATTTTTAAAAGTTGTATAAAAATGTATTGTAGAAGAGCCTCTGTTTGAAATTATAAAAAAAATATAAAGGTAAAAATGCTACGATTTTCATAGCCAATACTATTTTCTGTTGAAGGTATTTTTGTACATGAATTTAGAAAGCCAATAAGTTTCAACAAATACTTATTAGTTTTGTGAGACTTCATAGGTTTATTCTAAGTACTTATTCGGTTGGTGATTTGTTTAAAGTATATTTTGCTAATCAGTTGATTTTGACTCATTTTAACCATCTCAATTTAACTCTACTAAATAAAAATCTTAGATTCATAAATGATTTACATGTTTATAATGTGCAGCTAGGAGTCTATTTAGGGATTTTAAAGAATTTTAGTAGTTCTCATGTTGGATATTATCAGAACGAACAGAGGAGAACAACGTTACTCAACACCTAAAATGTGCTATAAAAATTATACATATGGAGAAGCCTTATCTACTTTTATATACACATATCAATAAATAAAGTGTTATTTTTTACTTTTTTTACAAAAAATTATACATATGGAGAAGCCTCATTTTTTTACTTTTTATTTATAAATGTAACATTATAAAAGTTCATCTTTTTAAGTAACAATAAAAAAAATTCAACAAGCCATGACATATTAACCATATAGTTGTGGAGAATGGTACCCATGCCATGTACATGTGCATTAGTGAAAGATGTAATTTTAGTACTTTTTTGATTTTAGAATGTTTGTTCGTTAGATCAATTACCCAACCTTATTCTTGTGTTCGTTACTATTTAATTAAGATTTGTAATTCAATATCAGTGCTACAATTGAGAAAACTAACAAACGTCCATCACGAGATGATTGATAAACTAACAAAAATAAACAAGTACCGTGTTAGTTGATTGTCATCGCCGATGCATCACATGGATAGATTTTGTGTACCGTGTTATATATTGTCGCCGCTGCTGCATCAAGCAGATAGAAAGACGAGTATCACGTTGTAAAGTCTCACCGTTGTCGCATCGTGCACACAGAAAACGAGTACCGCATTGTAAATTGTCGCGCCGCCATAACAAGCGAACAAATAAACAAATACCGCGTTGTAGTATGTTGTGCCACTGCAACGCGCAAACAGAAGACAAATAACACGCTATACACTGTTGCCGCCGCAACGCGCGGGCACACGGCTAGTATATATATATATATATATATATATATATATATATATATATGAGATTAATCAATTTTATATAATAAAATTGATTTAAAGGATATTTTGTATTTAAATATTAAATATATATATATATATATATATTTAATATAAACGATAAAGTAATTATCGGATTAACGAATATATTTAATATATATTAAAAACATATTTAAAATATGTAAATATATATTTAAAGTATTAATGTTGAAATTAAGGTTTTCAACGGAAGGTTTTGCTAAAATTACTCAATCGGGAAAATATTAGGGCTTGATATTTTAAGGGATATTATGAAATGATATTATATACAAAAGTCCTAAGTTTATTTCATTTTATAAAAAGGTTTTGGTATTTATGAAATAAATATTGAAATTAGGGTTTTCTAGACACTGTACTGTCAAACCCGGGCAAACGGTAATGAACTAAGCTTTGGAATTTTAAAGCATGTTATAAAATGTTATAACGGACAATACCCTAAGTCAGTTTTGAATAAAAATGAGTTTTGATAAAGAAATGAGAATAACAGGAATTTAGGGTTTCGGAATATGATTGTTTAAAATAAAATTATCCGAAGGGTATGGAGACTTGTTTTGGTATGGAACTATGTTTACATATATAATAAGTATATATGAAGTTAAAATGGATAAACGACAAAGTATTTCAAATACCGAGTTAATCGGATATTTAGAAGTTCACGCGGACCGGAAGGGTAGACGCCTGTACACTGGGATTTCTGGCAAAAGCGAGGGTGTCGCATAAATCCCAACTGGGAAATGGCATCCCTCACTGGGCGATCTCGGAGTGAGCGTTTACTTATAGGAATGCGTGTCTTCATAATTATCAATAATAAAAGGAAAGGATAATGGCCTAAAGGGCATTTTGGTCATTTTAACATTTTAAGAGGAATGAACTTAATAATTTAATATTGTTCAGATAATGAAGTATTAAAATAAACATAGGAAGTGTTTATTATATTAAACCTTGCGTTACCACCATACAATACGCGATTAGGTTTAATTGGAAGGCATAGCGGAGGTTTTCTCTAAATTAACTGCTTAAGAGAATAAGGTGAGTTCTATGAGCCTAATTTTAAATGTTTTAAATGTTTTAATGTTTTCGGGCTGATATACATGCAATGATATATATTCAAACTGTTTACTTGCAAAGTATTTGAGATGCCTTTACTTGTTTTGTATTGATACACATACGTGGAAATGTTATAATACTTATAACTGTTTTAAAGTTATTATTACATGTTATTACTTTTTGGGAAAGGTTATAATAAACGGGTAATATAAAGGATGGAACTTTTATATAAAGCTTTGAGAAATGAAAAATGTGAATGTTTGGTCTAAGCCTATGTATATGACTAAGTGTCGGGTAAATATGATCTTATTAGCCTTGTTATGCAAGACCCATAATATTATATTTATGAAACGCTTATTTCCATATACGGGTAATGGACTGGTGTTGAAACGGTTATGAGTCCAAATACAAGAGTTATTTTAATGGACTTTCAAAAAGGATGAAAAGGTTTAAAAGGTTGAAAAAGTTTTAATCTAAGCTGATATTGTCTAGTGAAAAGGGAAAAGGTGGTTGTGCAACTAGAAGCGGGGAATGACGGTTCCCCGGGGTAACGACGGTTACCCTATGAAAGGTTTCGGGTGGCGACGGTTGCCCGAGGAGCTAACGTGGTTCCAATAGACAATGCTTAGTAGAATGAATGGTTAAATGTTTTGGTATAATTCGGTTATGTCTTATACCTGATAAAGGATAAATGATTAAATGTTTTGGTATAATCCTGTTATGTTTTATACCTGATAAATATTTTTAAAGAAGGGGTCGTTAGGCCCAAATGTTTGAGGTAAACCTTTCAAGGAAAGGTAAAAGTTTTAAATACTTAGAACTCACCAGCGTAAGCTGGCCTTTAAAAATAAACATGTATGTCAGGTACCGGTGATGTTTAAAGTAGCAAGGGAAGGGCTCTAGCAAGGGCAGATTAGATGGGCAAGCTATCAAGAATGACTCGGTAGTAGACTGGCATAGCTATAGGTAAGATCTAGTTATAGATTATGTTATTATCTTCCTTACTATTGTAACTTGTTATATATATATATATATATATATATATATATATATATATATATATATATATAAATGATAAGCTTCTTAATTTCCGCTGCTTAGTTATCTTTGTTGTATCATGTGTTCATGAGCAAATCCGACACGTGACCCCTCCTGGAGCCAAGACTGGGAGTGGGCGTCACAAGTTGGTATTAGAGCCTTGGTTTAAGAGATTTAGATACTAGCACGGTATCTAGACTTAAACTAGGACTCTTGGTAAACAAAGTAAGGTAAGATAGGGAATGTAAATGCCAGTCAGGATAGTCATGCCCATAGGAAAAATGTTGCACGAGGAACATAGGAGGTAGAACTTAGGATATGCAAGTACGGGGAATACACAATTGCAATTAGCTACTGCAATTTGGTATTTTACCCAAATAAACATATCATAGGTTCTAATTGTTGTGTGGCCTAGTGTGGGGTAGGTTAATTGACGGTGAGATACGTGGTCAATAACTTATAAAGAATGCCTAGAGAAAGGTAGTTTCAAAGGACTGGTTTTAAAATTCCCGGTAAAGAATAAAAGGAATAGTACGAACACCAGGGATGACTGTGATGAGAATAACTAGGTTTTGAACGCATCATAATTATATAAGTGCACGTATATAATTATCATGAATTCAAAATTTGGAGACTTCACGTCACATGAGTTCTAAAGTGTCACACTATTTCGATCATAGGATCAGAAGACTAGAAATCATAGTCATGATAGAAATGCGAATAGAACATCCGATACGAAATCTGATGTCAAAATGTAAAGACAAGTACCTTCAGCAAAGAAATGAAAGCCATTATGTTATAAATAGTGGCAGAAGCATTGAAGGTTACGTTGCTATCGATTGCTAATAAACTTCCGGAAGCTTTGACAAGAAGAATATCCAATAAAGCGACCGCTAGTGGAGCTAGTCCCGAGGAAGCTTCTGGTAGAAATAGACTCCCGATGAAAGGTAAACGGAAACGGTACGAGGATGAAACAGATCTTAAAGACAATGATGACGAATTCCACAAGAAGGCTACGGGAGCTTCTGAACAAAGAAGGCCAATATGCCAGATGTGCGAGAAACGTCATCATAAGAATTGCATTGGAGAACTCAGGAACCGTTGAAGATGAAAAGTGGTGTAGACAAGCCTAAAATGTTGCCTTAAAGCAAGGAAACTATAGACGTGATAGACGTTGTCACGGTAAAAAAGAAATGAAAGTTGCTATGGCGAGAATAGTGTAAACAACGTTCCAAGCTACGTTGCTACCTTCAAAAGACCATCACTATAGGTGATAGGACGGGAGGCTCAAAGCAGAAACTAGCAGTTTGAAGTTAAGGATAGTTCAAAGCAGAATGACAAAAGTTACCACATGGATCGAGAATCCACAAGTTTAGGAGTATGAAGGTCCAGAGTAGGCCAAGAAGAACTTACGTCCTAAGGGATATTGTTTCTTCAAATGGCAGAATGAAAGCACACGATGATTGGATGAGCTACACGAAGAAGAATTCCAACATAAGGAGAGGAAAAGCATTGTCAAGGAATCCTGTAGTCAAGCTACCTTAGACAACTTAGGATTACGTCATCATAAGAAGAAACAATATCCCTTAGCACCGATGCGAGAAACGTCATCATAAGAATTGCATTGGAGAACTCAGGAACCGTTGAAGATGAAAAGTGGTGTAGACAAGCCTAAAATGTTGCCTTAAAGCAAGGAAACTATAGACGTGATAGACGTTGTCACGGTAAAGAAGAAATGAAAGTTGCTATGGCGAGAATAGTGTAAACAACGTTCCAAGCTACGTTGCTACCTTCAAAAGACCATCACTATAGGTGATAGGACGGGAGGCTCAAAGCAGAAACTAGCAGTTTGAAGTTAAGGATAGTTCAAAGCAGAATGACAAAAGTTACCACATGGATCGAGAATCCACAAGTTTAGGAGTATGAAGGTCCAGAGTAGGCCAAGAAGAACTTACGTCCTAAGGGATATTGTTTCTTCAAATGGCAGAATGAAAGCACACGATGATTGGATGAGCTACACGAAGAAGAATTCCAACATAAGGAGAGGAAAAGCATTGTCAAGGAATCCTGTAGTCAAGCTACCTTAGACAACTTAGGATTACGTCGTCCTTAGGACAAATGCAAAGACGTCAAGATAAATGACCTCAAGACAAAGGTTGATACGCAAATGAGCCTGACGATTCGAAACTAGCAGCAATGGCAAACTTAGAAGTCGGAATTTGATATTAGGAATTGTCACACAGTGTACTGCACCGATGCGAGTAAATGATCAGTATTTGACAAATGTTCTTCTTAAGATCAATGTCAAGCTAGAGATGACGATGGAAGATTTAGACACTTAATGAATTGGCTCGCGGGATGCTACGCGTAAACTGTCTGTAACCAGAAGGAGACTCGACTTCATATGCAAGAATCGTGATGGCTTGGTAGTAAAGAATACAAAAGGTGGAAGTACATGGGTCAAGAGGTAAGTCATACTCAACGTATGCCATTGACTCGGAGGCAAAACCAAGATGCTAAAGAACGTACCATTAACATATCAATCTTCCAGAAGCAACGCCCGAAGCAACAACGTCAGAAGCAATAAGCATTGTACCAGTTATCTCCAACAGAAGCAAGAAGATTTCTTTAGACCAAAAATATCGCCTTAGGATACTCCAACAATTTCAAGAAGATAGACGGAGGCCAAGGATATGCGTAGACTACAAGAAGATAATGAGGCTGAAGCAGACATCCTTTGCCAAGGATTAGCAAACCATTCAACTAGCTACAGGAGCAAGATGATTCCCAAAGGTCAATCTGAGATCAGATTAGCGTCAGCTAACGGCTTAAAAGTAAGCCTATAAAAGAGAATGGATTTTCGGAAGCAAGATGATTGTTACAAGATATTAGTAATGTTGACTAGAATGAGGAATGCCCCTTCAATCTCAGAAATTTTGTGGCTAAGCCTGCCGATGAATGACGTTCTAAAGTTCAAAAGGATGGTGAAGAATGCATGAAGCATTGGAAGGAAGTACTGAAGATCGGGAAAAGAGAGAGGCTATGTTAATACATCTGAAGCCGCTAAGACTTTCCAAGGATGTAACACCATTAGGTTGACTAAAAAGATGTCAAGTCCTTTTGGAATCCTAATCAGTAGCAGACATGAAATGAAGTAATGAACGGATTAACTTGGGCATCGGTAAAATTATTACCGATTAGGCCTGGTGAAGAGAGAAATTGCATCAGTAGCATTTACACTCAAGAGATGCAAACATTAAACGAGATCATGCGCAGGATGTCCAAATTAGTTATTTAAGTAAGTAATAGATAGTCATGAATTATACTGATTTTGTTGTGGTTAGAATAGTAATATCTCCCTACACCAGACTAGTAATAGTACGCCTCTAGTTGTATCCAGTGTGTGGTGGATACGCCGCTGGTACATCCTATATATATACACCTAAGGTACAACCAGAAGTGGCACTAGAATTTTTTTCGTGCAAGTATATATTACGGGCCACTGTGGAAAACAAATAAGTAGCATTCATGAATATATATCACTTACTAACGAATAAATGAGGGATTGTTGATGTCCAGAAGAGAAGTTCAAGATCTTATAGCATACGGATAAATGTTTAACGTACGTAAAAGGTTAAAGCAGAATGGCAGAAGCTTCGCTATAAATTTCAATTTTAGGAATTTCAAAGCACATTTCGGTGGAATTTATAATCAGGCTACCCTATATATAGCTAAAGAGTTATGACACCACCTAGATAGAATGTGATTGATATAAGGAAGAGTTCCTTTATTTTGAGAAACGTATTCTCACAAATCGTTTGCTAGACTGTTCGTTAGGAATACATTCCTAAGAGTACTAGCATCAGTTATAGAAATGCGGTTCACATTCTAATTGTGAACAAGATTACGTGAATAAAATAATTGAAATATTACCTTATAGGTAATAGAGTTAAAATGATAGATTGTCATAGAAAGTTGTTACGATGTTAAAATCGTAGCCCAGGAACCAGATGGTTCATACGATATGAATGCATTAAATGCATAGAAATGTTTTCGGATTGATCCGGGAAAGAAAAGTGAGATAAAGAACTCATTGTGAGTAAAATCACACTTTGAGTAAGTTTCGAGGACGAAACCTTTTTAAGGGGGGTAGAGTTGTAACACCCCAAAATTTCATGACTTAAATTATATACGTGTGCTATGTTTGTTAAGTAGCTGAAATGCATGTGATATAATATATATATATATATATATATATATATGTATAATAGAGAAACGCCACGATTCGCGTACGAATATTCGACACCACGTTCGAGTAAACGTCAAGAGACGAATTTATAGAATATGATAGATAACAAAAAATAAATATATTTGCAATGTTCGGCACGAAAACGGTGGAATCGGTAACCATTGCTGTTACACGATAGTAACCGAAATCAATTCGGTTAGCCGTTCGAGATGATTATAACGTCTCAGCAAAGTATAAATAATTATTATAATATCTATGAAGAATTTTAATCAAGAAGACGTAGTCGGTCTGTGAAACGGCCGTGATCTCTATTACAATTAGACACGCACTTGTACCGTGTAGTTAAATGAATGATTACCGGTTAACGTTATAACCGAAGAATAAATATAATAATTAATATTTATTGGACCCCTGTAATATTTTAGATGTTCGAAAATTTTTATAAAACGTTTATAAAATATTAGATTATTTAACGGGTTCAGGAAACACGGTATAATAACTCTTTGTTTAAACTAATACCACAAAAATATGCAAATATCTCGTTTCCTTGCTGCCAAAGTTTACGAACATGAACATTATCCTTATCTTGAGATGTGATACCAACCTAAGACACGTACATACCATAAGTCATTACCTTGTATCAAATTCAGAGACCAATCTTTCTCACATGTATATGTATATATATAGCATGCATGTAGTACATCTAAATTCACACATAAATCCCATAATCAGTTAAACGACGAGGAAAAGAAATCATAAACGAAGAAGAGAAAGAGCCGTAGCTCTCCTCCCCTCTTTTCGTTTTCACGGCAAACCCACCCCATCTCCGCTCGATTATCCGGCCGACCCAACAACCCCTATCAACCTCTCCGATGAAACCCAGCTCTCGCCCCCTGTCCGTTCAACCTTAAGGCATGTCCATGTCCTCCGGTGACCGAAGCCAAGCAAGTGGCGGCCCTACTCCATTCTCTGACCCACCTGCAACGCCGCCGGCGGTCTCCACCGATCGAATCCAGCAACCAACCTCCCTCCGATGAAGTTGCTGTTGTCTCAATGATGATGAAGATGGTGATGTTCGGTGACGGGTTTTTGGCGACGGGCGACGGTGATAAACCACCGGGTCAACGGTGGCAGTGATAGCAGCAGGTTGTAGGTGGCGGAAGATGGTGGTGGTTGCGGACTGAGATGATGAATCAGATACGGGATTAAAACCTGGTAAAACACGATACAACCGTCCTGTCTTTCGGTTGATTTTCGGTGACCACGATTGAGGACGGGTGACAATGACAACAACGGTGAACACCCGGGATGGCGGAGAATGGTGGCGGTGATTGGCGGTTGTTAACGGCAGTCGTAGGTGGTCGTAATTCAAGTTAGAAAAATGGACGACGAGTTAACCTGTCTATACTTTCGGACGATGTTTCGGTGACGTAACGGCAGTCGTAGGTGCTCGTGGCGAGGAATTAGTCGGGAAGGACTATTTATTTGTCCAAATGGACAAATATATTATTCGGTTATTTTGGACTCGTTTCACGACTCGTCAAAGAGGTAATCACGTTATATATTTGTTATTATTACAAATATTAATCTTAAGTTAAAGTTTATATGAAATCATAATAGAACGGGATAAATGATATTTAAAGACGAATAAATATATATATGATTATTAATCAAATTTATATAATAAAATTGATTTAAAGGATATTTTTTATTTAAATATTAAATATATATATAGATATATTTAATATAAACGATAAAGTAATTATCGGATTAAAGAATATATTTAATATATATTAAAAACATATTTAAAATATGTAAATATATATTTAAAGTATTAATGTTGAAATTAAGGTTTTCAACGGAAGGTTTTGCTAAAATTACTCAATCGGGAAAATATTAGGGCTTCATATTTTAAAGGATATTATGAAATGATATTATATACAAAAGTCCTAAGTTTATTTCATTTTATAAAAAGGTTTTGGTATTTATGAAATAAATATTGAAATTAGGGTTTTCTATACACTGTACTGTCAAACCCGGGCAAACGGTAATGAACTAAGCTTTGGAATTTTAAAACATGTTACAAAATGTTATAACGGACAATACCCTAAGTCAGTTTTGAATAAAAATGAGTTTTGATAAAGAAATGAGAATAACATGAATTTAGGGTTTCGGAATATGATTGTTTAAAATAAAATTATCCGAATGGTATGGAGACTTGATTTTTGGTATGGAGCTATGTTTACATATATAATAAGTATATATAAAGTTAAAATGGATAAACGACAAAGTATTTCAAATACCGAGTTAATCGGATATTTAGAAGTTCACGCGGACCGGAAGGGTAGACGCCTGTACACTGGGATTTCTGGCAAAAGCGAGGGTGTCGCATAAATCCCAACTGGGAAATGGCATCCCTCACTGGGCGATCCCGGAGTGAGCGTTTACTTATAGGAATGCGTGTCTTCATAATTATCAATAATAAAAGGAAAGGATAATGGCCTAAAGGGCATTTTGGTCATTTTAACATTTTAAGAGGAATGAACTTAATAATTTAATATTATTAAGATAATGAAGTATTAAAATAAACATAGGAAGTGTTTATTATATTAAACATTGCGTTAACACCATACAATACGCGATTAGGTTTAATTGGAAGGCATAGCGGAGGTTTTCTCTGAATTAACTGCTTAAGAGAATAAGGTGAGTTCTATGAGCCCACTTTTAAATGTTTTAAATGTTTTAATGTTTTCGGGCTGATATACGTGCAATGATATATATTCAAACTGTTTACTTGCAAAGTATTTGAGATGCCTTTACTTGTTTTGTATTGATACACATACGTGGAAAAGTTATAATACTTATAACTGTTTTAAAGTTATTATTACCTGTTATTACTTTTTGGGAAAGGTTATAATAAACGGGTAATATAAAGGATGAAACTTTTATATAAAGCTTTGAGAAATGAAAAATGTGAATGTTTGGTCTAAGCCTATGCATAGGACTAAGTGTCGGGTAAATATGATCTTATTAGCCTTGTTATGCAAGACCCATAACATTATATTTATGAAACGCTTATTTCCATATACGGGTAATGGACTGGTGTTGAAACGGTTATGAGTCCAAATACAAGAGTTATGTAAATGGACTTTCGAAAAGGATGAAAAGGTTTAAAAGGTTGAAAAGGTTTTAATCTAAGCTGATATTGTCTAGTGAAAAGGGAAAAGGTGGTTGTGCAACTAGAAGCGGGGAATGACGGTTCCCCGGGGTAACGACGGTTACTCTATGAAAGGTTTCGGGTGCCGACGGTTGCCCGAGGAGCTAACGTGGTTCCAATAGACAATGCTTAGTAGAATGAATGGTTAAATGTTTTGGTATAATTCGGTTATGTCTTATACCTGATAAAGGATAAATGATTAAATGTTTTGGTATAACCCTGTTATGTTTTATACCTGATAAATATTTTTAAAGAAGGGGTCGTTAGGCCCAAATGTTTGAGGTAAACCTTTCAAGGAAAGGTAAAAGTTTTAAATACTTAGAACTCACCAGCGTAAGCTGACCTTTAAAAAAAACATGTTTGTCAGGTACCGGTGATGTTTAAAGTAGCAAGGGAAGGGCTCTAGCAAGGGCAGATTAGATGGGCAAGCTATCAGGAATGACTCGGTAGTAGACTGGCATAGCTATAGATAAGATCTAGTTATAGATTATGTTATTATCTTCCTTACTATTGTAACTTGTTATATATATATATAAATGATAAGGTTCTTAATTTCCGCTGCTTAGTTATCTATGTTGTACCATGTGTTCATGAGTAAATCCGACACGTGACCCCTCCTGGAGCCAAGACTAGGAGTGGGCGTCACATATACGATCATACGCTCACGCATTTTCATTATGCAATTCACCCTTTTGTACAATAGGAGCAGAAGAAAACTCATATAAATCCACTGGTGAAGGAACCTTCTGAATATCGTTTTCCTTTGTAGCATCATCACTTTTATCCTTGTTATACAAAAAAAATTCAACAAAGTTGGTGATAGATTGTAATTCTTGATTTGTCTTTGCAAATCTAAAATTTCCAGCTTCATTTCACCAATCTTATGTTGAGTAGCAGACAAATCTGTTTGACATTGAATAAACTCTTCACTCAAATCATTGTATTCATACT
>JBCNJP010008154.1:0-43870 GCA_039602395.1 Deinandra increscens subsp. villosa
GCAGTTTCGCTGGCCTAGCGAAACTGGCTTTGGTCACGTTTAACAGATTAGTTTAGCTAGCTACCGGGCGACACTACAGTTTCGCCCGGTAGTTTCGCTGACTGCACAACTTAGGCACTTTTCACATAATCAAGGATTTACAATTTGTCATGCTATTCATAATATTAAATCATTCATTTAAATCACATTGTACATAATGACAACAATAAATGAACACATAGCACATATGGGCGGGTTCGGTGATCAACCAAAGGACGTGGACGTATTCGGCCTAGTTAAGCATTAGTTACTAAGTTAACACTTATAACGTAACTAACGGAATTGTCTAACGGAAGTAAACCTTGAAATTCTCGGATGTCACAACCGCCCTGGCGGTTGTTCCCACTGTTATTCCTAGACCTTTTGCTTTGACCTTGGGAGTTGTAAGACCTCCCGGTGCTGTTTCCCACACTCTGATTGTTCATGGAGTTTTCAGGAGCTTCATCATCAGCTTTTCTTTTGCCACTTAAGGCAGTCTTCTCCGTGGCTTTTGCAGGTAGTGTACCCTTCTCAACTTCCTGATCAGTAAGCTTGTGAGCCAAACGGATGGCTTGCTGCACGGTTGCGGGGTTGCTGGCAGTCACTAGTCCCTTGATTTGAGGCGCGAGGCCTTCCAGATAACGCTCGATGCGTTTGAATTCAGCATCAACCATTGTGGGGCACAAGACCGCGTACTCATGGTAACGCGCAGTATACTGTTCGACCTCAGACCCAATCATTTTCAGATTCAAGAATTCGCCCTCTAACTTCTTTACTTGGTCACGGGGACAGTACTCCTCCATAATCAGTTCCTTGACTGCTTCCCATTGCATGTTATTAGCCGCATCAATCCCAATCATTTGAATTTCGGCATTCCACCAGGAGAGAGCAGCTCCCTCGAAAGTACCAGTAGCATACTTCACTTTGCTCTCAGCAGGGCAGTTACACATAGAGAAGACCTTCTCAGACTTCTCGATCCACCTGAGGAGTCCCACTGCTCCTTCCTCGCCAGAAAATGTCATTGGCTTACAATCCATGAAGGACTTAATCGTGCAGTGATGGTGGTGTCCTGATGCAATAATAGTTCGGGTTTTAAGTTTAAACAAGTCAAAATACAATTACTTTGTGCCTTAACCGGCATAATAATTACCCTGAGCGGCGTACGCAGCTTGGACGGCTGCCACAGCGGCTTGCACGTGCTCATTAATCATAGCTTGTAGTTGTGCAGGCGTCATGTTGATGTTGCTCCTTCCGTGTCCCCTTCCAGACATCTTGCTGGACAGTTAAAGTAGCCAGTGTTCAGTCACAGTTATATTCTATACATATCCCATAATATGTTTATCAACAGTTCCCCATTATCCCGCTATTAGTTCAGAAAAATTTTCGTGCAAAATCGAGGCGTCGTCGGAGAACGTCGTAAGTCGTAAGTAGCTATCGTCGAAAGTCGGCTTTCCCATAAAAGTCACCATCGGCGTAGTCATCGTAGTAGAAATCAGGACGTAGCGTGTAGCATCGTTTCGTTGTCGCTTTCCCCGGAATAGTGTGCGTATTAGCGTTCACGTTTCGTATTCGTGTGTGAAAATTTTCCCTAAGGTTTTCCGTTAGACTACCTAGACACGGTCTATATATATATATATATATATATATATATATATATATATATATATATATACACACGACACCGATGGTTGATCATAAGCAAGGGTTCACATAAATCAGAAATCAAACATGTTTCATCATAGTATATTCATGTAAGTCGTAGCATGGCATTCAAGTAAGTTGCACAAGTTTGGGTTTAGGTCTGGTCACAGTTTCGCTAGCATAGATTCGCTAGGCAGTTTCGCTGTGTGCACGGGCAGCACTTTCGCTAGGCAATACCCGATGACACAGTTTCGCTAGGCTAGTTTCGCTCGAAACTGTTGGCACAGTTTCGCTAGCCTAGTTTCGCCCGAAACTGGTTTGAACTTTCGTTCAGGGAATTTCGCTCGGTAGTTTCGTTCGGACAGGTCTGGTTGGTTTACCCGGCGACACTACAGTTTCACTACATAGTGTCGCTGGATGAAGATATACATAATTTCGCTACATAATTTCGCCCAGAGAACACACAGTGTCGCTGGTCGCGAAAAACTCACAAATCAGCCTAAAAATCAATCTAACAGCTTCCATATTTCATGAGATTCAATATCTAGCATGTATGATCATTTACCAACATAAATCAGTAAGCTTTAACACCTTAAACATGGGTTTTCATCATCAAATCACCAAAAACACATTTTAAACCTAAAATGACTAAAATGGCATAAATCTTCATTATGGATGGATTTCAAACGTAAAGTTACTGACTTTAAGATAGATCTAGCATTCCTAAGCAACATATCAAGAGATCAGGTGATTCCATAGAGGTTTAAGCATGCATTTTAAGAAAACACATAAAGAACACATAAAAATGGTTTTGGGAGACTCACGATTCGATCTAGGATCCGAATGGATGTTGTCTCGAGGCTGGTATCACGTCGGCTTATGGTGATTCTTGGCTGACCAGAAGTTCCAGGAGAGTGTGTGTGTGTGTTTTGAGTAAATGGTGCAAAATGGGATCCCTAGGGTTTTATGTTAATATATAACAGGAGCTAGTTTCGCTGGCCAAGCGAAACTGGCTCTGTTAGTCAGAAGGTTGGCTAATCCGGGCGACACTATAGTTTCGCCCGGTAGTTTCGCTGGAAACCCAAAAGTGACCAGTTTACATAATTAATCCAGTAAACACGTTGCACATAATTTCACATAGTGGCAATAAAATAAGTAAACACATATGGACGGGTTCGGTGATCAACCAAAGGTCGTGGACGTATTCGGCCTAGTTAAGCATTAGTTACTAAGTCAACACTTATAACGTAACTAACGGAGATTGTCTAACGGAAGTAAACCTTGAAATTCTCGGATGTCACAGGGATGCAATCAAAGAGTCGTGAATGAAGGTGATGATCTTGAACCCGTTTGACGACTCGAACGAACTCGATGCCGGAATGGTTCGTGTTCTCCGGCGTTTCTTCCTCTCTGGTAAGTGATGTTGAACCGTAACACACAAAGACAAGAAGGTAGTGAGCAGCAATGAACGATGGACAGACAAATCCCAATTGCGGTGGCCGGAAATTTCTTCGGTGGTGGTTCATGAGAGGAATAGGGTTGAGATTTGTGTCAGTTATGTGTGTAATGGGGAAGTAAAGGATCGATGCTACTAAGTTATAGAACAACCGACGGATTTAATTGCGAATTGAATTGGAGCGGTGGTTACCGGAGACGTACAGACGTCGTCCGACGGTTTACAACTCTTCAAATGAACTTTGGGAGTTTGGCACATATAGTCCCTCGCATATTTACACAAAATGTGTTGAAGTTTGACAAACCCTAGTAGCTAACGTCAACATCAGCCAATCACATAAATGTTCACACAACATTTATATCAGTTAAAGTAAATGTTCTCATGACATTTCATGTTAGTTTAAGTTTATATAAATCAGGAAAAGACCCGAAAAGACGGATTGTCACAGTATCCCCTTGTTGAAGAATTTTCGTCCCGAAAATTGGATGACGTGGTTACAAGTTGGTCACAAAAGAAAGAAAACTTTTTCTCAGTTGTCACATCATCCTCTTGTTGAAAGAATTTCGTCCCGAAATTTAAATCAGTAACAACTGCCATAAGAGTCAAATTGACAGTAACGTATAGAAAGAGTCCAGATTTTCTACTCCAAAGGGAATGATGGATGATATAATCAAAATGTGTACCCAATGTTGAGGAGATGTCAAATGTTCAGAGGTTTTCGAAAGGCGTTCTCTTACGAGAAGAGTTGAACAAATGTAATTTAGGAAGCGTGTTACGTGACGAGGTTGAACAGAGTGACACAATAACATAAGTATCTGAAATCAAAATTTCAATACAAAGAGGAATTATAATACATCTGAATAGTCACCAGCTATTGTAATCAATACAGGGAGTGAGGTTCCCATTTCGTGTCTCATTTTCAGTTAAGGCGTTCGCACTCGTTAATAACTCAGGTGAATTGAAGAGAAGGGAATTTAAGTATGAGATAAGTGTGTGTGCATCAGGACAATCAGTGTTTAATAGACTCAGTGTCTAACGAAAACGTGAACATCTAAATTTGCCTACCAACTAGCAAATAGCATATAACTACACAAGACTAATCAAGTTATCAAACGGATCCATTGGTTGATTTAGTACTTAATGCAGTTATGGCCAATTAAGTCCACATGATTCATAATAACGTTCAAATTCACATTTCATGCAATAACGATTCAGGTGGCATGCGAGTTTCTTTGAAGATATCTTTTAAATTTTGATACGGTCAAAGCGTACTAGCATGCAACCTATCATGAAGATATAACCATACTATGCATACAATTGTCCCAACACCTTATGTAATAGCATACGACCTTAACACAACATATCTCTAGCATATAAATTCATAAACTAACCAACACAACTCATACGGTGCAAAGTTGACGGGGCAACTTCACACAATCTTGTCATTCCCACCGAGGTAGGAGACTTAGGACCTTGTATGGTGTATGGTATTCACACTCAATCAAGTTAATACATTTACAACATGTCATTTTATGGTTCCTAACACGTTTCATTCACGTTAATAATCATGCAATTCTACGCAACTTATGTTTAAACCAGCACTTCAATAATTAATTAGTTTCTATACCCTAACATAGGATTATATTCTGAAATTTAGCATGCATAAACACATGTTTGTAAACATTTCTCATGCGAAGGTCAGAAGTAAACAAACTATTTATCATGGTTAAAATGGTTTAACAGTTATTCACATACTAAAATATAACTGGTAACACACTGATTTGTGACAAAAGGACAGAGGTCTAAAGGGAAATCCAATCAACAGCCCATTGCCATTTAAAAGGTAACGCGTAGTAGTTTGTTTTAGAAAAGAATTACTTAGTTCTGTTACGAATTATTCAGGAAACGACATAGACAATTAGGTTCAAATTCAAGTTAGAGTTCAGTATCATACAACATATCATCATGCGCAATACCTTGTTAAAGAATCTAAACAATTAAAGTGAAGATCCAAGAAAATAAAAGTTTAACTATGAGGTACCGAATATTGAAAAGTGATCTGCAGGATTACGCCTGACATCAAGCATGAGAATAGAAAATAAAGGAAAAGTGCCAACGGCTTAGTTCGGGAATTCGAGTAACTGATGGGAATGCAAGCTTATGATAGTCGCAACTACACATTCCCAGAATGAAGTGTGAACTTAAAATGGCACTAGTGAAGATACCAGCATGGA
The DNA here is from genome assembly GCA_039602395.1 of Deinandra increscens subsp. villosa. Classification (NCBI taxonomy): domain Eukaryota; kingdom Viridiplantae; phylum Streptophyta; class Magnoliopsida; order Asterales; family Asteraceae; genus Deinandra; species Deinandra increscens. The sequence continues at coordinate 5,350 of JBCNJP010008154.1, forward strand.
GGATGTGAACAGCGTAATAGAGAGTACAAAATTCACATTGAAATATCTAGTATGCTTGTTAAGATTTGGCAGGAAATTCATGCATTTGGATACTGAGATGAATGTGTTCACGGTTTTATGACTTAATAGAGCAATCATCTCATTAAGGGGAATCTCCATTATTTTTACTTACCCGTACGCCCAATCTCCTTGGTGTTCTTGCGCTTCATGCGTCATGCTTCCTTTATTGTCAAAACATCGGTTCAAATGGTCTTTAAAAGTAACATAAAGTACTCAAGTGTTATAAGGGTGTTTTCTAAACACAAAACATCAAGATATTTAAAAGTGGCTTTGGTTTGGGTTGTCAGTACATATGCGTTTTTGCTAGGGTTCAGTGCAGGTTTACCGCGGGTCAAAAGATCAAATCGGGTATTCCATAGAAAATGATCAGGCCTATCACCTCAGTGAATGCCAGAGAGTTCATAAAAACATGGCACTCAACCCAAAAGCAGTGTCCCTTAAATGAAAGTCGATCTACTTCTTTTCATATGCTTCTAAAAATTGGAGTTGATCATTCGATCAAGTGGTTTGTCATTCATAAGGGAAAATCTCTGGTTTTCAAAATGTTAATCTTCATCAGAGTCAGAACTCGCGTCTAAATAATGGCAGGAAATTCGCTTTAGAAAAGTTTTCTTCTAGACTCGGACAATTGAAAGCATGAAGCTTGCTTATTTTGGGTATGTCTCTTTTGGTAGGAATACGTAAGGGATATCTGTAATCTCGACGAAAGTAGCATTAAACACTTTTGTCGAGGACATAGTCCCGTTAGGTGGAGTTTCTCAAGATGAGGCTCTTGTGTAAGACTCTAAAGTCAACCCTTGGTCCGGTACTAGTCCCACATTCAATGTCCCACTTATGTTTATATATAGGGTGTACCGCAGCTAACCCACCACACTACCAGCACCTTGAAGGTGTACCAGCTGTATACCGTTACTGGCTGTTAGTCAAACCACATTGGATGTTTTAACGGAAATAGAGTACGTCAAGTTTCTCCCAAACGTTGGAATGAAAAAGCGGTGAGAGATAAATACCTCAATACGTTGTGCAAACAAAAGGTGTAGGTGTTTCCATTCACAAGACTAGTAAGATGTGTAGGGTTTGTCATTCTAGCAGAGATCGTCGAGAGTTCGGCACGCGTAGTGTGAATATGATAATGCTTCGGAGTTCAAGACGATCCAAATTTAAAGCAGGCCATTTGGTTTAAATACAGGCTAGGGTTCATCATTGAAAGTTTCTTGAAAAAGATGCGGAGGGTTCGTGTAGCAGAAATTTATCGATAGTTGATATGATAGGAGCATTAATAGATATGAAAAATGTATGGATAACTTAGTGTACTTAATGCGTAAGAAGGGGAAATGCAGGTCAGTACAATTAGTTGTAGATATCAAGAAGTTCATGCTCGATGGGTGTAAGTAGGGTTTCCACAACATGCTTTGTATTGTTACTGTGATTGAAGCATGAGGTGGTCTCATCTTTGATGGTGTTAATTAGTTGAAAAGCTAACCAAAAGTGTAACGCTTTCCAGTTCAAAGCTTGAAAGCTCGTTCAAGACATAATGGATTACAAAAGCGCGAGAATCATAAATTATTGGTTGTTAAATCGTAAAAGGTTCAAATCATGCAAACAAAAAACAATCGCACAGGTCCAAAAGGTTAATCGGAATAGTCATTACGTTGAAACTAGAAGCCATCAGTTTGAAAATCAGGAAGTCTTTACACTAACATTACCCCCATTAGAGAAAGAAAATATGCTCGCGGTGAGGTAAGCAGTTTGTAAAATCGTGACGATGTTGCTGGCAACAAGTTTTGGTTCGCGCAGTAAAATCAGCTGTATGAATCTTCAGAGGGAACTTCACAAGAGTATTCAGCGAAAGAAATATGTTCCAGTACCCTTGATATATGATTTATATCACTCGTTTATCGGGTTCTGTCGGGGTTTTCTTCTAGCTAAGGTTCGTCTAAGTTGTCTCACAATCGCAAAAGTTCCAGGGATTAATGTGGTAGATAAGGTCGTAAGAGTAGGGTTACGATTCAAGATGAATAAAAAACCAGTCAGAGATTTCGTTAAGCGTTTTCATAGTCAAGAAAAAAACTTTTCATCAAAGTATATGAGTGAAACGATGTCCCTTCAAGACTAGCATTCATAATATGCTTCAAAAGAGCTCTCGAAGGGATCAGAATCCATATATGTGAGAGATAAGATCTTGTGCAATAACGTTTACAAAGATAGATGATTTCGATCATCCGGTTGAGTTCAGCACGTTCAACATTCAATGCCACGAGGAGAAAGAAAAAAAATTACAGGAATTTGGTCCAAATATGACCATTGGCTTGCCTAGTAGGATTCTTTAGGATTTCCATATACTGCGAATTACATTTACATTATGATCACCCTAGTTCCTCTTACTTCAGCTACCAGGTATGGTGGAGTACATATGTGATATCCACAATGTAGGTATCAAGAATGTGGTCACTAACCCATAGTTTTATTGACCAGAATATTTTTAAAGAGACAAGTTTTCGAGAATAGAATACTCACTTAGATTGGAATGACCCACCCGAAGCGAGTCAGCCATAAATTTAGCTCAATAGGATCTGAGTAGGGTTTATCACAATGACCCTAAATTAGCTCGGAGTTAGAGACTAATTATCACACATACTGGCATGATCACAATCCGATACACAAAGAGGGAATTTCAGTCGACCCGCATGAGGTTTCATTGGGGTTATAAGAATTGTACTCAAGTTGTATTATTTCAACGCACACCGCGATAAAATCGAGAACGGAAAGATCTTAAGAGATCACAACAAATGTGAAGATGATCAAGATAACGAAAGTTGATTTAAGTGCCCCATAGGCAGCTACTTGAATTCATACCCTGCTAACTCTAGTGAAGCTAAATAATCGCGCTACTAGCACATCGAGATAACATTTCCTGAACGGATGAGTTTAGAGATATACATATGGCAGGTATAACAAGAACCTCCTAAGCTAAGATAGAGGTTTAAGGACAAGAAGAGGTATTACACCACCTTCCCTATGTAGCATACATCCATAGTATGGGCACTATGCCCAGTTGTTCAATCCGGAATAATCTCGAGTAGCAATCAGCTCGTTAAAAGTATAAACGTGATCCTTTGATCTGATTCGACGTCTCGTCATACATGAATGTTAACCAACAGGTACACAACTTAAAGAGGTTAAGAAAAATGACTCAAGACTAACCGGCTCCTCTCCGTGAGTATAAGGGGATTGGATGATTTAAACGGCAAATCGTAAACCAGGTGCGTGTAGGAGTGAGTATAACGATGCATGAGAGAAATGTTTAAGTGCAACTAATGCAAAACAGTTACAGTCTAAGACGAATCTTAGTTTGTTGTAACCAGTGGATCTGATACCAATCTGTCACACCCTCAAAAATCCACTCGCAATTACCACCACTAGGAGCGTGACAAACCAGGATCGCAGTACATTAGTTACACCAAACGATCAACAATTAATAAAAATGTTTCATATTTCATTAAATATAAATTCAGAGTGTTACAATTGCTGAAGCGTAAATACAATTAAATTATTTATGTAAAGACATCGTCACCCAAGGTGACGTGGCTTGTTCAAAGACACTAAGAGGGTTTCGAAGTCTCATACATGCGTACTCGTGATACTCGAACATCTGCAACCTGAGAATAACATGCTAAAAAGCGTCAACACAAAGGTTGGTAAGTTCACATGTTTATCAGTTCAAAAACAGTTCAAGTTCAAAGTAGTTAATCTATTCAAAACAGACCAGGTTCCATTCAAGGTTGACTGTTCAACAACAGTTCATGTTCAGTTTAAAATCCAGATAATATATCAATATCTTGCTAAGATATTTTCAAGAAATCAATGCACGTTTGACTAGATAAACTAGCAATCCAGTTACTAGAGCTCGACAAGTTCAATTATGCCTCGTTAAGACTAAGAAGTTTATAACACCCACTCGATATCCAATCGTGTCAGCGCGACTGACCCGGGTGGGGCTGTCAAACCTAGTAGATCTACTAAATAAGTTCCCCCTGATGCCACATTAACAGTAACTCAAAAAGTGAGGACTATTCAATAAGTGTGCCACTATCATTCAGGTGATACAAGTATCTAACAGTTCAAGTGTTTGCATGTTAATTTCCCCTAGCAGGATTAAAATAGATAAAAAGAGGCCGTGAAACTCACATTCGGGTGCACAACAGGTCCAGATAAATAATAACAGCAAGTAGCAACTAGCAGCTCTCGTGTAATCTACCAAGCACCTAACGAGCATATATACATAATTGTGTGTTCAATCTAAAGTGACTAAGTCTAGACCAACAGTGAAAATAAATAACGTCAAATGACGACATGACGAAGATCATAAAGTCCAAAACGAGTCGAGGGTGGCACTATGCCGAAATCATGACGATTACAAAAATCGATGAGAAGAATATTAATTTTATAATAATATACGTCAATGAAATCAAACAATGAAATATATATATATATATATATATAATATTATATATACATAACCGAATATACATAGTTATATCAATAACGAGTATTCCAAAATGTATTTATGTTTTTATAAATATTTATATAAATATAAATCTAATGTTTTGAACGTTTATATCGCAAAATTCTTATATTCGTATTTATGCGTTTACATAGTTTTCCGCACAAGTAAAGGAATTTGTAAAATGTTCATTTTATATTTATCAAACACACATCTTTACAGATCATTGTCAAAAACCAAATATTTTATATAATAACCATATTATATAAACCAAAGAGGTTTAAACGAAGATTACGGATCCAAAGTAACATAAGGAACAATCGTTGATTGACTTTGAGTCAACCATGTTCAAGTCTACGCCAAAAATAATAAAACAGAAAAGATTGGGGGTCACCGGGCTCGAATCCGTGACCTCTTGATCACCAAACAGCGCCGTAACCACTAGACTATCCGCTCCTGTTTGCTATTATTTCGAAATTATAGGTTTTATGCATGATGATGATTGACTCAGGAACCAGATTCAAAAAAATTAAGAAAAACACCTGGAGGTTGCCAAGTTTCAAACTGGCGACCTCCAATTCTCGAGTAAACTACCAGAACACTGCGACACTTGAATGATTTGCTTTTTACACAGTAATTAATTTATTTGAAATAATTGGTTCGGGAGTCTTCTTCCTCATCAAAAACCCTAATATGCATAACCTCCATTGATGACAAAAGGAAAACAGGAACACGCTACAAATGAGATGTCGTTGACAAAAACACACATACCTCATACGGGGATGCAATCAAAGAGTCGTGAATGAAGGTGATGATCTTGAACCCGTTTGACGACTCGAACGAACTCGATGCCGGAATGGTCCATGTTCTCTGGCGTTTCTTCCTCTCTGGTAAGTGATGTTGAACCATAACACACGAAGACAAGAAGGTAGTGAGCATCAATGAATAATGGACGGACAAATCCCGATTGTGGTGGCCGAAAATTTCTTCGGTGGTGGTTCACGAGAGGAACAGGGTCTAGATTTGTGTGAGTTATGTGTGTAATGGGGAAGTAAAGGATCGATGCTACCAAGTTACAGAACAAACGACATATTTAATTGCGAATTAAATTGGAGCGGTGGTTACCGGAGATGTATCGTCCTCGTCCGACGGTTTACAACTCTTCAAATGAACTTTGGGAGTTTGAAACATATAGTCCCTCACATATTTACACAAAAGGTGTTGAAGTTTAGCTAATGACAACGCCAGTCCCTCCAGGTTTTATCTAATACAAAGAAGCTTAGAAATTGGTAGAACTGGTCCCGCGTGGTCTAAAAGTAGTTAACGAATTCTAACAGGGTTAACGGAGAACGATTTTAACGATAAATAGACGAGTGTACGTCCGGACATGCCTATGTATGACGTTTTATAAATATATATACCCTTGACTTGTCACATAAAATCATGAATTTAATTCCATAAACATATATTAAACATATATATTGAGTTCACATGAAATGATGAATTCGAAACCGTAACGATATGCGTAAACTCACAAAAAATAATAGAAACGTTAGGTGTAACCACATGACACTTTGTCACATAAAAAAATAATAGAATATAATGTGTGTGTGTGTATGTATATATATATCACATAAAATCATAAGTTAACTTATCAGATGAGATGACAAAACGTTCACATGAAATCACAACATATGATTATATATAAAATCATAGAATATCAAACGTCTAGACTCAAGTGCATGCTCGTATAGTGATGGTTACACAAACCCTAGTAGCTAACGTCAACATCAGCCAATCACATAAATGTTCACACAACATTTATATCAGTTAAAGTAAATGTTCTCACGACATTTCATGTTAGTTTAAGTTTATATAAATCAGGAAAAGACCCGAAAAGACGGATTGTCACATGGTTGGAAAGGTTACATTAATCACTGTTGGAACTTTTAGTAAGTATGACTGACGCCATCAAATCTATTCTCGAATAATTCGGTTGAAGAATCCATTGTGATTTGATTCAGAGACGCGGGTTGTGATGCTCGAGGCTTGCAAGTTTGGACCGAAGACGTTTTCTCGAAAAGTCAACCGTTCGGGTCAACGGTCAACGTAAAAGTCAACGGAAGATCGGTTCGAGCGAGTCAAGCTTCATATTGATTAAATCATCTTTGATTTAATTAATAATAATTATGTCATTTGTTTATTTGTATTTGCTCATTTGTATGTGTGTTAGCTAGTTATTGGGCTAGTGAGCACATGGGGTCTCTATAAATAGGAAGGGATAGCCTCATTAGATAGATGATGAATAATGCATGAATAATAAGTGATGTGAGCTATCACTTCTAGAGAGAGAGTCACACATTGGGTTTGAGCTCAACCCAATGTGACCATGGATTTCCTATGACGAGTTTGTAATCATTCGGTTCGTTGTAATCATTCAACAATAATCAATGAATCGTTTGATTTTATTATTTCTTGTCATTTATTATCTTTGATTCTCTCCATCCCGTCTCCTCTCAATCTCACCTTCGTTCTTGCTCAAGATCGGGATTCTTGACGTGAAATCGGTCCTGACAAATGGTATCAGAGCGGGTACCGATCAGATTCATCTCACCGTGAATCTGGTCACTCGAATCTGTGATTTTGAGCTTGAATGAGGTGCTGATTGAAAAACCCACTTTGGAGACTTTTTCTATCTTTTTTTTATTTTTGGAGCTGATTGATGATTTCTGGATGAATCTGATGATAGATTCTTGTTATTGGGTTCATTTAGATATGATTTCATGCTCCATATGTCATAATCTGTGAAGAAATGCGAGATCTGAGCAAGAAAAACGAAGCTGTTAGAGTTTTCCCGTTTTTGGGGTTTTGAAGATTTTTTAAGCTTTGATTCTGAGTTTTTGGTGCTAAAATCAATGTTTTGGATGAAATAAAGTATGAATCTTGAAGGAAAACGCATTCCGGATCCATTGGGAGCATCGGTTTTGTCTGAAACGCAACGGTTTGTGCAGATCTGGAGAAACACACAGTAGTGTGTGTTTCACGGTGTTCTTGGTGTTCTTCATTTTTTATGAAGATTGCCTTGGCGATTTCACAGGTGCTTGAAGATGTTCTTGGCGACCTCGTGTACTCTTGAAGATGTACTTGGCGATCTCAGGTGAGCTTGAAGATTGTCTTGGCGATCTGGAACTGTTCATGGCGATCTCGACTTGGCGATTTCGTTTTTGCTCTTGGCGACCTCGAATCCCCCTTGGCGATCTCAAATAAACCTTAGCGATCTCGAATGGCCTTGGAGATCTAAACTTACCTTGGCGATCTCGACTGAACTCAACATCTGGGTCTACGTTCAAATAATTTTCAGAGGTTTTTGTTCGTCTAGGATCGTAGAGGATGAGATCACGAGTCCAACGGTATAAGATTTGATGATTTTCGTCAAGTATTATGGGAGTTATGGACACTTTACGGTTTTCCGGCGTGTTCCTCGTTTTTCCGGTGGGATTCCCGATCATCTAGGGTTTTTGAGATTGAGGATGACACATGACGATGTGGATGGTTTCAATTGGAGGACAGAGAATGTTCTCTCCCATTTTCCGTCAAACCCCACATTCCATTTTCTTTCTGTCGAAAGCTGATTGGTGCAAGGGAGCAGCGTGGGTCCCATTTGTCAAAGTTTACGTTGGAAGCTTGTGGCGTGATTGGCTGAATGGCAATGCGCATGGGGCCCAGCTGAATAAAACAATCCGTTGAATGATCTTTGGCTGTCGAAATGTGATTGGAGGAAATAAGGTGTGTGGGACCCAGGCTAAAAAGGAGCCGTTGAGGCCAAGTCCCTGCTCGCTCCTGATTGGCTTGCAAAACCCTCGTGGGTCCCAGTCTCTAGAAAGTCAGCCATTAAAGGCTTTGTAGCTGCAGCGCTGTGATTGGTTGTTGTGCCATTCCCACGGATCGCAAATATTGGCTGCTGGATCAATTGTTTTTCAGCCGTTGATGAGTTTTCCATGGTGAAATCTAATTGGCTAATTAAGGATCACACGGATTTTGGTCATGTGAAGGAGAAATCCGATTGGTTCATTAATTAGCACATGGATTGTGCTTTCTCAAGAGATTTTTTACCACTAATTTATTTTTCAGCATATTTCGTCAAAACGGGTATTTTCTTATCAGTTTCTCAACGAGACTTACGAGATGACGCCCGAACGAAATTCTGAAAATTTTATTAGCCGTGGATTTATTCCGTTTATTTCGACCGGGTTTCTAGTTTTTGTTGACGTCAAGACCACGTTAGCTAACGACCACTGACGGACTGGTTTCGCTTCTCGGTTAAGTTTGTGACTGTTTCGTTATGTCTCACTTCAAGTTGTTTAGCTGATGCAGCGCTGATGTCATCTAACCGAATTAACTGGAATCTCAGTTAAATATTGGAATATTCCGTTAAATCTCTAACGGAAGGCCCGTTACTTGAATAAAATTTAACGGCTTTCACAGATTCATTCCAAATTGCACCGTTTGACTCAGAATTCTTCACGGAATATTTTTCCGAGCTCGATTTTCTTCACCAAAAATTACGAAGACTCCGGTTATGAATAAATTTCTCGTTTACGCTCGGGATCTCAGTTTTTCACCGATTTGACATTATTTTCGCATCCAACCCAGTCACGCGGAACAAGTTCAGTATTTATGGATCATTCACAACTGTCAGCACCCGGCTTCCGGTTTTTCGCAAGATTGTCCGATTTCAGGATTTTAGTACCGATTTCTCTTCGGAACTGAGCGGAACGGTTCCACTCTCTGCATCTGATTTTCCGCTTCCGCATCGGATGTTTACAGAGGGATCTAGAGAAAAGGGGGAACTTCTATGGATTTGGATTATCGGGTCGATTATCTGAAGTTGGAGCATTTTCAGTGTTTGATTGGTTTATCTGATTCGATTTGTTGTGATTTTGACTCCAACGTTCAGCATTCTTAGTATTGTACCCGACCGTGTGAACCGAGTGAACTGCAGCACTTGGATCTCAATTGGAGCAACAAGAACAGAAGATGCTTATTCAAAGGGGGAACCTTTACAACAGAAATATTCCGGTTTATCAGTTATTCTTTGAAGATGCACGACAGAGCGGTTCTTCACCAGTATGACAGATTTGAAAGCGTCAGTCAAGGGGGAATTGTTGGAACTTTTAATAAGTATGACTGACGCCATCAAATCTATTCTCGAATAATTCGGTTGAAGAATCCATTGTGATTTGATTCAGAGACGCGGGTTGTGATGCTCGAGGCTTGCAAGTTTGGACCGAAGACGTTTTCTCGAAAAGTCAACCGTTCGGGTCAACGGTCAACGTAAAAGTCAACGGAAGATCGGTTCGAGCGAGTCAAGCTTCATATTGATTAAATCATCTTTGATTTAATTAATAATAATTATGTCATTTGTTTATTTGTATTTGCTCATTTGTATGTGTGTTAGCTAGTTAGTGGGCTAGTGAGCACATGGGGTCTCTATAAATAGGAAGGGATAGCCTCATTAGATAGATGATGAATAATGCATGAATAATAAGTGATGTGAGCTATCACTTCTAGAGAGAGAGTCACACATTGGGTTTGAGCTCAACCCAATGTGACCATGGATTTCCTATGACGAGTTTGTAATCATTCGGTTCGTTGTAATCATTCAACAATAATCAATGAATCGTTTGATTTTATTATTTCTTGTCATTTATTATCTTTGATTCTCTCCATCCCGTCTCCTCTCAATCTCACCTTCGTTCTTGCTCAAGATCGGGATTCTTGACGTGAAATCGGTCCTGACAATCACAAGAAGAAGAACACGGTCCTTTAAATGATTCACCAACATCCACTCAATCCGACGTAAGTGTCACAGAACAGTCAACCTAACCTGACAACCAAGGTAAGTAACTCTTCTCTTGAAAATGAAAGTGATAATGATGTATCAATTGAAAGTGGAACTAATGACTCTTTGGGAGAATCAGAACTCTTAATAAAGAACAGGAAAAAAACCATGGAGGAAAATCCTAATGAAGAATAGAATGACAGAGTGGAGGAAGCTCCTGGGGATATGTTCTACCACCAAGGACAAATAGGGGAATACCCCCAAAGCGTTACACTCCAGACAAGCAAACCAGAGGCTCAAGATACCCAATGGAAAACATAGAAAATGGAAATCTATCGAGTGAGGCTAAAATGTTTATCTCCTCACTATACAAGGAAGATATTCCATACACCATGGAAGAATCTCTAATCGGAGAAATGGGAAAACGCCATGAAAAGTGAGATGGAAGCTTTGATGAATAATGACACATGGGAAAAATGTTCCCTTCCAAAAGAAGAAAAAACATGTTGGATGTCGATGGGTGTTTACCATCAAACACAAACCAGATGGAAAAGTTGAGAGATATTAAGCATGACTGGTAGCTAAAGGATACACTCAAACATATGGAATCGACTATTTAGAAACATGTTCTCTGGTTGCCAAGAATGACATAACCAGGGTCCTTTTCTCAGTTGCTGCAAATAAAGGATAGCCGCTTCACGAATTTGATGTGAAAAATGCATTCCTACTTGGAGAACTAAAAGAAGAAGTATATATGAATGTCCCTCCAGGATTATTAGGTATCTCAAAGGGACTCCTGGTCACGGAGTCCTATTCAAATCAAATAGCCATTTAAGAACTGAAGTCTACATAGATGCAGACTGGGCAGGAGATAAAGAGACTTAAAGATCAACATTTGGGTATTTTACTCTACTTGGTGGGAACCTTGTCAGTTGGAGGAGCAACAAACAAAAGGTGGTAGCTTTCTCAAGAGCTGAAGCAGAGTTTCGAGGAATATCCAAAGGTGTAGCAGAGGTTCTATGGATACGAAAGCTACTAACTGAAATAGGCTTTTCTCAAGATGAACCTAGTAGAGTTATGTGCGACAATGAAGCAACAATTCAAATCTTAGAGAATCCAGTCCAACATGACCGTACAAAATATGTTGAAGTGGACAGACACTTCATCAAAGAGAAACTCGAAGCAGGAATCATAGAACTTCCATTCATTCTAAGTATAGTTTTATAAAAAAAATTAATTACAGAAAATCAACTTGTAGATATAATGACAAAAGCAGTCAATGGGAGAATGCTAACAATTATCTTGGCAAGTTAAGCATTGGAGATCCTACTTCTCAACTTGAGGGGGGAGTGTTAGAATATCTACAAAATTCAAGTAGTTGATTGACATGTTCCCCAACCACCTTGATCTACATGTTCCCAACCACCATTCCCTTGAATATTTTCTATTAAAGTCATGTAAATGGGGTTATAAATATGTATGCATTTCCGATTGTAAGAGATAAGAAAAAATATTTAAAATACAACATTTCTTCTTATGTCCAAATACGTGATTATCATCTGTAATCTGATTATTATTAATAACAAAGTCATGATCTAAAGTTTTGAGAAATAGTAGTCACCGCCCCCTCTCTTCCCAGGGGGGGGGGGGGGGCGCTCCCGGGTTCCCTCTCTATGAGGTTCGGACTCGGGACAGTGGGTAGGTTCAGGGTAACCAGTCCCGATACACCGTTAAGCCAAATTGCCTTAAAAAACGGGTTGAGTTCGAGATCCTTTAATTAGTATGATCTTATTATCTTATGTTGAACTTAATTACACTAAATTAGTTTGCGTTCTTCGTAACTTACAAAAAAGATATTAAAAGATGATTAAAGTAGTATATTTTAAACTCAAACGGATGTGTCTAATAAGATTTAACATAAGCGAACCAATTATTAGGGACTATGGGCCGATACCCATGGATTTTTTTTTGTATTTATATATAAACAATCTAATCTTGACCGACCTCTAGGAAATTTTGCCAGTGACCCCCATCAAATTAACGACCCTAACCTAATTTAAAAGAAAATTCAATTTTTAAATATTAAAATGTAACAAATACCTATCGTGAACTTATTAGCTATACTTGTTTATTGAAAAGATAACTAAAACTCATGAATGAACAATGCTAAAAGTTATTAACAGAAATCCAATATTGTTGTAGTCATAATTTAAGCTGATGGAGCTTTTTTATATTACAATGGAGTTGAATGGTTACAACAGGAAGAAGGAGAAGAAGAAGGCCCTCAATTAGGATGAGTCTTCTTTTTATAAGAAAACTCCTTGGGTCAAAACCCTAGAATAGACTGTTGGGTTTCTGTGTACGGTTTTAGAATTTTAAAGTTGTGACTTGTAACACAAGTCACGTGACGGAAGCGTGTACACAAGGTCAATTCGTAATTGATCCCATCAATGATCCAAACACCCCGAATAAACATAAACAACTAGTCTTGATTAAACCAAACGAGACACGATGGTTCAACGAACAATCTCACTTTATGACTGTATCATGATTAGGGTTTTGATTTCATAACTATTCTGACAAAACCAAATAATAAACACAAAAGGATAATCTACATGCCTTTCTAGAAGACCGACTAGAATATACGTCGACACATGATGGCTCAATCTTGGCGGCGGCGGCGGCAGCGACAGTGACTTAGGGGGAGGGGAGGTGGCCAAAAATCCTTGGCCTCTGTCTCTCTCTCTCTCTCTCTCTCTCTTTCTCTCTATCTCTCGTGTTTTAATTTTTTTTCTTGATCTTGAATTATGTGGTTTTGATCCCTATATATTAAGCTAATAGAATAATTATATCTGCTAAATCAGTTTGAATCAAACCCTAATAACTTAAATAACTAATTTATCAAGTTACTCAAAATTCAAAATAATATATCCCATATATAATTTTCAAAAACTTATATATATATATATATCTATTACTATATATAATACATATTGCCCTAAAGGGCATTTTCGTCATAAAAAATGCTTAATCCTTAAGACGCGTACAAGAGTTTTTGCATTGTGTACAAGTGTTTTAAGCATAAAAATTAAAGACTCAAGCTTAAAAAGGTACTGCCTTTCAAAAAATATGGTTAATACGGGTATTAACCAAATTTGTTGTCTTGAAACACGGTCTATATCCCTCTTCAGCTATCTCTCCCACTCGATTGGCCATCTCCCACCGTCTCCACCTCGATATCCATCTTCAATCAATTACCACCTCGATATCCATTTTCAATCGATTACCACACAATCTCCATCTCGATAAACCCCATCACAGACGAAATTTTGTAATGTAAAACCCTAAAAAGGAATGGCGATTTCAAGGTACCAGCGCTTCATCTATATCCCTCTCTCTCTCAGCGCTTCTTCATCTGTATCACTCTCTCTCTCTCTCACAGCTCTTCTTCTGCCTCATCAACGAAACGAAGAATCGGTTAGGGTTTTCAAAACACCAGGTCTACGTCGTTTTCATTCTCAAGTTTTTTGGTTTTTAGGAACCCTAACGATCTTCGTTATCTTTTTCTCAGATTCGAGGGCTAATATATGATTTCTCTACTTATATCTTAATCGTAGAAAGTTAGTGATTCGTGTGTTGCTGTTTGGCTGTGGTTCTAGGGCTAATATCTGATTTCTCTACTAATATCTGATTCTCTGTCTCTGTTCAAGGTTTGTGATTTTGTTTGCTCTTCTTCGATTTCTTCTTAATATTTCTTATATGCCTTTAATTGAATACAATTAATCGTTTATGTATTGCGTTGTGAAGTTTCTGTTCATTTAAGAGATTTATGTTCCTATATTTTTATTATTATAGAGGACTTTTTATGTATCTGATCGTTTATGTACAACGTTGCTAAATGCTTTACAGGTGTCAATGAAGCCTGCAAGTTTATCTCGGTCCCCTCCTCGATAAGGTTTGTGGTTTGTTTTGTTGGGATGGAACCCTTATGGCATCAATACTCCTTTGATGATTTTGCCCACACTTCTTTGGGTTTTCATTTCCACTTAAATGTGTTGCAGGTTCTGCCTAGGTTTCTCTTTACGTATTGCCTTTCACTATATGTCATAGCTTCTATCCCCAAATAGGTTTGTTTTTTGTTGGAAGATTATCCTATTTTGGTGTTCTCAGCAACAAAGCAGGTCAGTAGCCCCAAATCGTAAATTCTATTGCTGTAAAATCGAGGCAATATGACCTAAAGTTCAATCCTAAATTCTAAAAGGTATGTAAGAGGCTATATAATCTGAAATTCAGTATTCTGCTTCTTAGTCTGAATTTGTTTGTTTCATAAGTTGATTGTTTGTGCGTTGGTAGAGTTTAAGAGAACTACTACATCTGGGGCAGAAGTTGTTGGTTCATTTAACAACATCTTCATCCATTTATGCATTCTTCCAACAGATAAACTGAATATAAATGGAGCTGGTGGTGATTGATGCTGGCTCTAAGCTGTTGAAAGCAGGTTTTGCAATTTCAGATCAGGCTCCCTCCATGGTAATATCTAATTTCCGCACTTCAGTCTCAGTTATGTGATACAAAGGGTTTCAAATGCAGCTCTCTTTACCCTGCTATTAGTAATTCATGGCATTTTTTTTTGGAAGAGCGTGTTTACATTTGCTGATTTGCATATGACTGTACTTTGGTAAGCTGCTGACATATATATTCTCTCTGTTTGGGAGCCAAGTCACTGAAAATGAACCAAAGTAATGTTTTAAAGGGCTTAAATTCTTAACAAGGTCATAAGCATGTGACCAGAGCATGTTTTTATTAGTGGTTGTTAGTATATAGGTTCATACTTCTATTTTTATTTTTCTAAGTTACCGATTTATTGATTCTGTATTTATAGATTTACATGCTTCATTTTTTTTAACTCCTATATGTTAGAATGTTAGATTTTGCTTGTTCTAACTTGATTATCGATTATTATAGCGCATTTTGATTTTATATAGACTTTTACCACATGTATAGTTGTTATTGGTGCAACAAAATTAATACAAGTCGATGCTTCAAGAGATTTTGATATCCTTAAAAGGGTAATAATAGTTTGTCCCCTGTATTTATGTTAAACACCGTTTATTTTGCTGGTGATTGGTTAATATGAGCTCATGAATCCACATGAAATGGCTACTACTCTATTATGTTTAATTCGTTAAATTTCTTGCTTAGTGAGCTAATGTTTACATCACAAAATTTTGTAGGAATCAAGGGACTATTGATATAGTTTTCTTCAAGAAGCTTGGTGTTAGCATTGAAGGTATTTTTATGTTTGTCTTTTGTTAGAAAGTTATTCAACTAACAATTTGTATATCAGAACTAATAAAGGTGACTAATAAAAGTATAAAATGGACCTGTTAAGAAGGGTATAAATTGGCCTGTTATATAGGTAGCTTCCTAAAATTTTATCTGTTTGATTTTATAGCTGGGTTGAAAAGATGAATGAGGATGAGCACAAGCACGGTGTTGGGATCGGGATTGACCACAAGAATGAATTAAAACTTGGTAGATTTAAGGATTTGGAAGATGAAGTCAATGAATTAAGAAAGTCAAACTATGATTTGCAGGTTGAAAAAGCTAAGTTATGGTGCATGTTCAAATTGTTGCTGCATCAGTCTTAGATTCATCCATTTCTATGTCTATTTGGTATGTCTATTATTAGAATCAGACTCGAAAAAACTAAGAGTCGAGCTGTCTCGGATTCGAGTTATGAACTCGAATTTTCATATCGAGCTAAGTATTTGTTTTAGACTTATATTATTAGATAAGCAACATACTTCATGTCAAATCGTAGTTTTATTATTAAATAAGCAATAGACTTTTATATATTTGTCAAACCTCCTATAATGTTTAACTTTTATGTTTGTGTTTATAGGTGTGAACGGTGAAATTTTCTATCCTCTTCCATTACTGGCCTGATTTTCCTTTCTAGCCATTTCTGTGCTCTTATGGATTCACATCAGTTTGACCCATTTTGAATTTTAGAGGTGTTATTCTACTGTTTCTTCATGTATCAGATTTGCCCCTGCCTCAAGTGAAACAACATAGACGTTCTTCTTGAGTTTTTCAGTCCTGCGCTTTGGGGTTGTCTAGCCGATTCTTTTATTTGCATATCGTTGTATTTCTTTGAATATATATGTTAACTTTTTTAGTTATAATCTACAGGTTCATGGATGCACACATATTTATTTTATTGTGGGTAGAGCAATTGTCACAGGAATTTTGTCACAGGTATTGCAATGTTAAAATTTGTTTCCATTTGTTTGTTCTGTTCTTTTTTTTACAAATCAGAAATGGAAAGTAATCATGATAATGCGGGGTGGTTATTAGTCAGTTATGGGAAAAAACCTGTTTGTAGCAACTGTTTTTCTATTTATATATCTAGATTGTTACTTAAGGAGTTGTTTCAATCTTTTCTTTTCTGAACCCAATTCATGTTTAATTTTGTTGCAGATGGAAATGCGTCTCTCTGGCCATCTCTGGTTCGAGATCTCCGTTTGTGTTTCTTCCTCATCACTGCCTTCTTCCAAACGCATTTGAGGAGAGGTAACTTTTTCAGTTGTTTCTTGGTTGTACAAATTTCTTCAAGCGTATGGTTTTGATTTGTATGGTATATTAGAAGTATAACTTTATTTTTTTGGTGTTTTTTTATCCTTTTAGTAGATATTATCATCGGGTCTAGAACCTTAAAATATGGTTCATCAAGATTTTGCTTGCTTTTGCTCTGGTTACCTTATGAACACTGACCAATCCTTGGTTATGCAGGGAAAAAAAAGGAATGCTTTGCTTCGATATTCAACAGGGATAAAAAGGGGCTTCGGGAAAACGGGTTTCAACACATAGAAGATAGTTGCAGGTGGCTCAATTGAATATGGCTCAAAATTTGGACTAAACATGGAATATTAAGGACAATCAACAAAGATTATTATATCTTCACATGGATTAGGTGGGTTCCTCTAAAAGTAAGTGTGTATTAATTGTTCCACTTGCTGGGGTATTGAACGACTAAGAGGCATGTTAAGTAAGTTTCTTATGTGTTGATTTTGATCAGAGTTAGTATAAATCTTTGTCTATATCTGAATCCATCTTGGGTCTTTTGAAAGCTCATTTCTTGATTGAAAAAATATAGGATTTGAATTTGAAATATTCAGTGGCTGTTATGTGTTTACCGGGTCGGATTGTTAAACTCTATGTTTACATGGATTCTAATGTAGTAAACGACTTGAAATGTGGTGATTATGTTGGTGATTCATGCAGTTTGCGCAAACCAAATGCAACAAGATTTCAGGTTCTTTTTTAACTATATAATCGATTATATTGGGTATTCCAACTGTTTCTACATGAATACATAGGTATATATACTATGTGTTAGGGGAGAGGGACCTTACATCCTAATTGACATTTGATTAATTATAGTTATCTATTCATAGCACTTTTAATTTGAGGGTTCTCTCAAAAAAGTTGTTCAATTTCATCATTTATTTTTATTTTTCTCAGTTGAGGTAGTTTTCTCCTTTCTGGATGTTCTGCAGGTGTGAAGCATAGGTAAAACGGGTCAAATTTGTGTTCGTGGGTAAAACATGGGTAAAACGGGTCAAATTATGTTATCTTCAGGAGCAAGAGCAGTTATCACGAGAAAAGAAAATGTGTAGTTGGCCACGCTTGTCTATGGATTTTTAGATATAGAATTGAAGTTGACTGGCATTACTGCTTTTAGTTGCTTTCCATTTGTAAAATTTTCTTATGTTTAGTAAATTAAAATTAGTTTGTATCTGATCCTGCAAGTATCTATTACTATATATAATACATATTGGTCATTGGGGTATTTTCGTCCTCAAATTTCCTTAATTTTAAGACGCGTACAAATGGTTATGCAACATGTACAAGTATCTAAAACATGAAAAGTAATTAAAGACTACTTAATCAAGAGAATCTGCTAAAAAGGTGAGGTTAAAATAGTAAATTACCGTTTGAGCACGCCTAAATCTCCTATTATAATTACTCCTCCTCGATCCCCGTTCGTTACAGCCGCCTTCGTTATCCCCGCCCTGCACCATCTCTCCATCAAACCTTCTTTTATCGCCGAGAGTATCATAAAGGCAAAAACCCTAAGATCTAAAATCAAAGTTGCGCACCTCTCACTCTCTCAAATCCATCTGGCTTATTCTGGCAGAGCTTCTCAAATCGAAACTACGATATGTTTTTTGCTTCTTAAAATTAGAGATCTTGAGAGGTTTAAAATCATGTATACTTCATCATCTGTCTCAATCGATGGTGTGTAGGGTTCTGTTGCAGGTAAAATTTGAGGTGTGATTGTTGCTTTATTTATATATTTTTTTTGATTCTTCCATTTTCTTACAGATATGGCTCTCAAATTGACGATTCTTTATTTCCTCAGGTATTTTGGAATCAGCTTATACAAATGAGAGGATATACATGCATTTCAATTGCAGGTACCTTTATGTATCTTTCATGAAGGCTATGACTAATTTTATTTCAATTTCTTTGTGTGCTTTTCACATTTATATTTTATATAATCTATTTCTTAATAGCCACTTGCAGTCATAAATGAGTTCTTAATCAATTTTTTTTTACAGGTATAGGATCTATCGCAACCTACTTGCTCACCCCTTATGTCAGTCAATTAACAAGTATCTTTATTAGAAGCATTAAAACACTTCTACCTTGGGTGTAATTAATTTTTGAATTTGGTTTTCCTTTTACTAACTAATTGTTTTTTTTTGATGAACAAGTTTAGATTTTTATAATTATGTTAGGTTTTCATGATTGTAGGTTTTTCTTGAGGTTTGACCTTTGAGAGCTCTCATCGTAGAGATCAATCCGGCTATAAACTGAAACTTTGAAACGGGTAAAAAGTAGTTTACTTTCGGTTGTATTATCTTATTACTAATTTTATTGGTTTCTTTATGCAAAATATAAGATGATGATTATGTTAAGAGGGAATGCTTAAAAGGAGCTGATTCTTGCATAAGTAATCTTGCACAAGATTTCAACACTTGATGGGAGCTCTAAGTTTTCGGTTTATCATATTATAACATTCCTATGTTGTAAACCCCTAAAAAGTAAGAAATAAATAGGAATAACGTCATTTTCAAGTTCCAATAGGGACCGAGGGTTATCTATTAGCAGGTTAATTATTACAATTTTAAGCTACAACAATAACATGAATTGAATAGCCATTCTGAATACTTAAATCTGAACAAGTGAAATCTCTTTTTTCAGCTATGTTATAATTAAGTATGATATTTAATATTTGGATTAATTTGTGTTCGACACAGGATCCTGTTACAGACATAGCTTCCACATATATTACGAAGAGTAGTGTAAGGCTAGCCTTTTTTCTACTGGTATGTATACCCTTTATATATTTACTTTAGTTCTAAAGCAGCGCAATGCTTAAGCATTTCCTCTGTTATTTGAGTATGCTTAAATTTCCTTTTCGTTTCCTTATTTTGAGGTCGCACGTTGTTTCTAGGGCTTGGATTTCAATCATGTGTTTTCTAAAATTCTTAAGTTATCATGAAATTGTAAATGTATGTTGTCTATTTCTCTTTATGTTTTACTACATTTACTTTTAGAACTTAAAGCAAAAGAAGAAAACGAAAAGGAAATTTAGAACTTAAAGCATCTGAAAATCAAGGTTGAGAAACTACAAGGTTTTGGGATTCAAATCTGAACAAACTTGAAGTCAAGGAGCTGAAACGATTCTTTGAGGGAAATTTATAAAGGATATACATACCGGTACAAAAAAGGCTGACCCCCATCAGCCTACTTGGAGCAAAGCAGGTTACCTTTCCCTTCTCTAATTGCATTTATTTTTGTTTTCAATTTTCTTATTTTTCTGTCTTAATAAGTTGACATTGCTTAGTGTGCCTTCTTTGATTCATTTGTTATGTGTTTTTGTTGTTGATATATGTGTTTTTGTTATTGATATAACTGTTGCAATTTGGTTACATGACCAACAATGTGTCACCATATTACTAATTTATTTAGGTAACACTTTGTCTTGATTTGTTTTGTTGAATAACAGGAATAACCAACCACTAGCAAGATGCTAGACAGTAAAATATTGGAGGTGTTAGGCTATAGCCGAGTGTCCAGCTTGTGTAAGTTTTCTGTCTTTTGTTTTATCCGGATAATGCTTAAACTTATTTCATTATTTATCTTCTATAAGGAATTTACTATTTTGGTGATTGAAGCATTAAAACAAATTTTGTGATGATTTCCAATCTGATTAAGTAGAGGCAGAACTTTGTTTAAGTGAGGTTGGGATTTAAGGGTTAAAATATCTAAATCAAAATTTGGATTGATTTATTTTAAATTTAGACGTAATTGTCTCTACTAGCATTGCCTACCATGTTAACATGCTGTGTTTTAGTACAACATGTAGTTCTTATTCTGTTCTGCAGGAGAACTATAAGACAAAACATTTACAACTTCAATATTAAACTGAGTTATACAATATTCTTTAAGGAGAGGTATGTATTTCTTTGATTAATATATTACAATGTAGATTTTCCTGTTTATATTCTATTTCATTTTAAATTTGTTATGTTAATGGTTCATTGGAGTTCTCTTGTAGGATAAGCTTCAGATCCTGGTGAGGCAAGCTCGGATATTCCCAAGAATTTGAGTCTGGTGGTACGGATGAGAGTTGAGGTTCTAAGAGAAATTTAGGTTAAAATGATAGCAAAATCAATAATCTAATGTTATATCAGATTTAGTTATGATTATTTGCAAGTTCAAAACTGTTCGCATGTGCATCGAAAATGATTATTTCAAAAAACGATCTCTGCTCCCACAATGCTGGTGGGTCGTTATTCTTGTTGTAATTAGATGTGATAGATGGTGTTTAGTACTTATGAATAATGTACCAATACTATAAACCTTTTTTACATGAAGTTTGGTTTTTATATTAGGATGGAACAACGAATAATATAGAATTTGATACCAAATGTCGATATATATTGACCTTTACATATGTTTCATTTAGTTTTTCTATTTTGTCTCCTCATTCATTTCTTAACATGACAAATAAACACTTAAAAAAATCGAATTCACTTTGATTTATATGATATAAAAAAGTTGTATTCACTTTGATTTATATGCTCCGGTAGAGAATGATACAAAAAAAGTGATAATGAAGGCACTTAAATCTGTCAATATTATCTCCAGTGTGTTACCATTATCTCGATTTTATTACTTTTAACATTAATTTTTATATTATTATGTTTATGACTAATATATATTTCTATTCGGGTATTCGTTATTATTTATTTAAGCTCTACAAGATCGGATAAATTAAATCCTTATTATATATTTGACCATTTATAAAGAATATACTCGGTAAATCACGACCGGTATATGTCATGAACTCATCATACACGATTGTAGTTCGTTGCCGCCGCATCACGTTGGTTGCATCCATGTTATGAATTGAAAATTGTCCTCATGACCGAACGTGCATTTACCGCATTACAAATTGTAGTCGCGTCGCATCGCGTTAACAAAAACAAATATCACATTATAAATTGTCGTCGTCACCAAACGCGCAAACAAAAGACGAATAACGCCCTATAAACCGTCGCCGCCGCAACGCGCGGGCACACGACTAGTATATATATATATATATATATATATATATATATATATATATATATATATAGTCAAAAGTTCATTGTAGACCCCTTAAAAAGTGTAGACCCCGTAGACCCCCTATATTGTTCTATAAAACTCACTAGAAATTATAAAACTCATTGCTGTTGAATTTGGTTTTTTTTAATTTTTTTTTAGTTGTCTTATTTCTATGTTTATATTTTTAATTTGGGTTTATTTCTAATGTTTTTAGTTTTTTCTTTATTTTTTATTTTCTTAATTTGAAATTATAATTTTCACTGAGTTTTATAGAACGTCGATTTTTAAAGTTGCACTGAGTTTTAAAAACAATGAGTTTTAAACACAACAGTTAGTTTTAAACAACTTAAGATTGAGTTTTATAATTTTCAATGAGTTTTATAGAAATCAATTGTAGTGAGTTTTAAACACAACATCGAGTTTTAAAACTCAGCAATGAGTTTTATACATTTTAGTGAGTTTTATAGAATAATATAACATTTTTTAACATCTCAGCAAAGTTATGTACTCTTGAGAATCCGTCTTAGGCTTTCCAACCTAAACCGACCCAAACTAAAAGAGAACCCAACACGAAACGAAAGACCCACACACACGAAAGGAGGCAATACACAACACGAAAAGAAAGTACATCACTACTCTGATATCTGCAAGAACAAGCCACCAACACGACACACATGGATGCCCATACACCCCCCCCCCCCCCCCCCCGCACACACACACCTCAATTCCAGCCTCCCTACCCATTAGAGCAGTAAGCACACCCAAAACACGCACACCCCAACACCTTAAATGAAGATGAAACCCGCCCAGCTCAGATCCATTCTTCGTAGGACAACATAGCAGAATAACAGGGACAACCAAGTATAAAAGGCAATATAAGAGCCCGAAATCTAATTCCAACTAAGATGTCTTCATGCGAAACCTAATAACAAATATCCATAGGATCTTTCTTCAAGCCATTCAAATATTTAGAGTCTAATGATAGCCAACAAATCTTCATTGCTTGCCACTCCAAACCACCTAGACATCATACCCTTTTGAAACATCTTCTTTAGTAACTCATCACTTCTTTTTTTTTCTTTCTTTTTTGTCTTACTTTTTCTTTTTTCCTCTCTTCTTTTTTTTTCTTTTTTTATACATCCTTTTTTCCTCATGCTATGTAATAACAGGCTAACTGCTAGAAGCATCAGTACAAACCACACTAACACAATTGCAACAGAAAGGATTTATGAAGAAACAACTAATATCTGCCACATCGACCCCAACCCTAGCCCCAGCCCCTTGAAAGAAATAAACACACACAAATCGAAAACACACACGAAAGATATACCACGCTGCCCAAATAATTATAGACCAAGACAAAGAGACTCTTAAACAGGTCAAAATATTTAAGGACGCCAACACCAAGCTACCCTAATCCACCCTACGCACACCAAAAAGCACACAACACTCTCACATTAACCCAACTAACCCACTTTGAACTGTGCAGTACACACCAAAGAACACCCATCCACAAAACGCTATGTTTTCCCATCCACCACCCCCCCCCCCCCTTATTTTAAGAACAAGGATACTCGGATACCCAGGCAACGGATAAAAACTAAAAAAAACACCACCTCTGTGACAACCGGCAATTTTCCAGGTTAGCCCCGTTAATAATTTTTGTTCTACTTCGATAACGTCCGTTACCTCAGTTAACTAGAATAGTTACACGAGCACTACACATGAGTCTAGACGTCGATTGACCAACTTGAGTGTATATAATTTATAATTTTATATAAATTATATTTTATGATTTCACGAAAACGTTTTGTCGTTTTATGTGGAAAATATATTTATTATTTTTACGTGGTATATATGTATATATATATATATACGCACGACGTTTTATGATTTTATGTTAAGATGTGTCGCGCAATAATACGAAAGGTTTCTATAATTCTATAGGAATTTGAAAACTTATAGTTATGGGTTATAACTATGAATTTTATGCTAAATATATATAAGTTATATTTTTATAAAACTTCGTTCGTTAAATATGTTTTGACGTACACTCGAATAATCATCGTCAAGTTACCTCTGTTAACTCCGTTAATGTCACACCCTGACCGACGGCGGAAAATGTCGAGGCGTGATAAATTGTCCAAATGCTCATAACCAAATAAATTACAATTGCGATATACTTAATCATGCCATTTTATTTCATAAACATCAATATCTTACAAAACATAACACATACAGACATGATTTTAAGATTAACTAGGTCCAGCAATGCCTAGCGTGATAACACAACCGAAATCTCAAGTAGCATTTCCTGCAACATGTATAAAATATCTGTCAACTACAATGAGTTGGTGAGTACACATAGGTTTAATATTAAGTATAAGTATAAAGTAGGCGATCAACGTGCCAAGTGTATGATTATGTTTACGCAAGAATAAAGTTTCAAGTTTATCAAGTTTCAAGTTTATCAAGTCTTAAGTCTTAAGTTTCACGGATCAAGTCTCACACAAGTAAGCATATCAAGAATCACACAAATACTCATATAATCGCATTGTTTTGTATCAAGAATGAAGATAAACGATTTTGATATAGGATACATGCTGCACCCCAAATAAAAAAAGAAGAGGGGCTACGAGTACTCACATGATGAGCGGATTGACGATGAACGATAACACTGAGAGTGATAATGATAGACCTTGAGATTAGCCTATTAACAAAAATAGGCTAAATAAATACAAAGAATATAGTTCCAATTGGACAGGGTTCTTGAAGAGTGCCAGGTATTATTATTATGTCAAAAGACTATATCTTTTTTTATTAAAACAAAGATTAGTGATAATATGAAAACTCGTTTTCCTATAAGTAAACACTCACTCCAGGAATCCCCAGGTAAGTCTGCCAGGTCCAACGAGGGATTTATGCGACATCCTTACCGATGCCAGGAAACCCAGTGTGCAGACGTTTACCCTTTCGGACCGCGCGAGTTCTAAATAGTTTTATAGAAATGATATTCCATAAAATATAGATTATGAATGTTTATAGGTTTTGATATATATATATATATATATATATATATATATATATATATATATATATATATATATAGGGTTAGGTTCAAATGAGAACTTTTTATTTTGAGAACTTTTGAGAACTAAATCTCAACCACTAGTTTCAGGTGGGGACCACTACAATTCATGGGAGGGGGGATACATGTAATAAACATGTGGCTCAAATTAGTTCTTTTTAGTTCTCAAATCAAATTGGTTCTCAAATGATCCTCTCCCTATATATATATATATATATATATATATATATATATATATATATATATATATATAGGTTTAGGGTAAAATACATCCAGCAAAAACGCTACATCCATTGCGGATTGATCTGGGGCGTCCATCAAGATCATCCAACAGCCAGGATCTATGGTGTTTTCCGCCTATGGTGTTTTTCTTTCCCCCGAAAACGCTACATTTGTTTTGGTTTTTTTAAATATAAATATATTTTTATGAAATACATATAAATATGTATATATTGATAATAATGTTTATAAAATTATATATATATATATATATATAATCATATAATATCAAATAGTAATTTATGATCATATATATATATATATATATATATATATATATATATATTTGTTTTTAACAAATATTTGTATTTATCAATTTTACGAATATTATCAAACGTTCTTGAAAAATGATAAAAATTTAGGGTTTTAATCTTGATAGTATACAAAGATATCCCCTAAAGTTTGAGACCCAAACTCATAACCGTTTGTTAAATTTTAGTATTATAACGTCGTATAACACCGTTTTTACCCCGAAAAAAATGTGATCCAATTATGAAATTAACTTAGGGGTTTCTTTTGTTATATGTTCATATGAAGATCCTCAAAATTCCAGCTCCTAATTCCTAACAGATTGTTCTAATTTTAACAAAATATTTCAAGAACCCTAGTTTTTAAGCAAATCTGAAACTTGATTAAAACAATGATATGAACAGAAATTGATAGAGGGATTTTGTTCTACATACCAAATAGAGGAGGACTGCAGAAAATTAGACCTCGAGAGCTCCTGAGTTGAGAGAATTCGAACAGTGAAGTTTCGGGTTCCATAGGTTGGTTTATATACTAACAGAGGCGAAATCTTGTTAGGACACGAGTTCTGGTGACTAATCAAAGAATTTGACACGTTTAGGAGGCTAAACGAGATGTTTACACGAAGCAAAGCTAAAAACACGTCTGCACGTTTTGGGGCGTACCGCCCAGAAGAT
This sequence comes from Deinandra increscens subsp. villosa, assembly GCA_039602395.1. NCBI lineage: Eukaryota > Viridiplantae > Streptophyta > Magnoliopsida > Asterales > Asteraceae > Deinandra > Deinandra increscens. The sequence continues at coordinate 31,731 of JBCNJP010008154.1, forward strand.
AGACATTTGGGGCGTACCGCCTCAAAGTGAATTTGACAGATTTACACTTTTAGTCCCTGAAGTTTCATTTTTGCAGTTATAGCCCCTAAACTTTAGTAAATTGACACTTTTTACCCCTAAAAATTTATAAAATATATTTTCATTATATTTATAATCTTGGAGTATAAATATTTTGATTTTGATGATTTACGAGACCTCCGGTTAATACTGAAATCGTGTAAAGTACCGAAATTTCATTATTTTTGTCATAAACCTCCAACTTTTTATGAAACCTCACTAGTATTTATTTGTATGCGTGAATAGTATTACACACAAATATAATATATGTTTGGATTTGATAAAGTTGTCTCGTTTTAACTTAAATAACGAAATTGATTGATATAGAATTTGTATTTAGATTTCGAGATCATTTATACTAATCATATAACATAATTGTGATAACAAAATATAATACAATTCCTTATTGATTCAAGATCATAATTACAAATCTGAATTTGAAAACGGGTCGGATAAAATACATATAGATTGACCGAAGTGTCACAGTTAAAGAGTTCGTTAATAAGTTGTAACCTTGAGGGGCCTATTTTTATAAATTCTGAAACTTGTTTTATTAAATAAAACCTAGAGGGACCTAGGTTGTTATTATCCAAACTTGTTTCCAAATTATGTAAGATGTGGAGGGACCATTTCTGTTAATTATTAAATGTTGGTTTAATACCACGGAAGAAATCGTCGACCTCTCTTTTCTTCTTCCGGTAACGATCTCGAAATCAATAATGTGTCGGTTACAGTTCAACCTTTAATGGATTTCATTCAATCATCAGACAACCTAAACTTCATTGTGATCATCCTATCATCCGGAAAACATCCCAATCTCTCCATCTCGTCTCCTGTTCGGCAAGAAAAAAAAGAAATCTCCGGCGAGGAGATTCCGACCACTCGCCTACAACTCTGCTCCGGTCGTCGAGTCGGTAGCACCGTCGAAGTTGCATCGCAAAGCAGATCAAGAATTGTAGCAGCAGTGGTCGAACGTCACGGGCATCGGGGTCGAGATCGAGTGTTCAAGTTCGCATTCGGCACCATAAATCATATCGTTTTTCTACCTCCGACTCAAGGTATTTCTTAATCTATGATGTTCGCTTCATTTCTGGCCTTGTACTTGTCATTCACATTTTCCGGTGACCGAAAAATAGCTCCGGCGAACTTAGGGTTTTGTATGAGGAAGAAGATACTCATCTGTTATGTGTTATATACATTGAGCGTCGGGTTAAAACTCAAACGGTTCGGGTGCCCCAGTGGCCGGATTCTTCTTCCTGCAACGCGGAGATCTCGAGTTCAAGCCCAGCAGCCTCCGTTTTTTCCCTTTAATACCTTTATTTCACTCTAATTGACTCGGACTGCTTAGTTCAAAAGATTCGGTCGTGAGATTTAACATAAACGCCCTGTTGGCCGGGTGGTTGGGTCGCTTGCTTGCAAACCAGAGGTCCCAGGTTCGAACCTGTTGACCTCCGGATAATTTTTGTTTTTGTTTTTGTTTTAGTTACTCTATTTTCTGATTCCCTTTGTTGCTTGACTCGAAATCATTCACCAATTGTTCCCTTACGTTATTATTGACCCCGTTAGATTACTCGTTGAACTTTCATGCTATGAAAACATTATAACTTGAATGAATTAAAATTTGATGGCCTTCTTTAATATTAATATAAATTAGTTTTAAACTTAGAGAAATAGATATATTTGACTTATTGTCATGTACGTATATACATGCGAACATTTTAAATATTTTCTTTAAACTCTCGAAGTTTTGACACAACATATATATATATATATATATATATATATATATATATATATATATTGGACGTTTTTTTTACACTTATGATTACGTTCATATATTTAAAAACGCATATGTATTTAGCCGAGGATCCCTACATTTAATATTTGGAATAACATATGCACCTGATTTCATAAATTTGTGTGTCCTTGATTTAACGTCATCCTTTGACTGCTTTCAAACAAACAATTCCTATCACGTATTGAATTTATCACCTTTTGGAATTAATTGATATAATACCGTCGTCTAGGCTATGTTACTCATGTGCGGACACACACTTACGTATGTAAAATCGATAGGTGCTCGGTAGTTACACGAGACTCGGAGTCTTACTAAATTGTAGCAGCGCACTCTAAGGTGAGTTACACATCCTTTTACGTTACGTTCGGTTTTGGACGATAACACACGCAAACACGTTACACCCGGGTTAGGGTGGTAACACGACAACTATTATGTATGATTAAAATAGAAATCCAGTATATAACACATGTTCACGTAAAATGTTTTATCTTTCAAGTCCTTACTTATCGAACCATTAATAGCATATAACGAGAGGATATTGGGTAGTACTACTGGGGTCTGACAAACCCCACTCAGCGGGCACGAGATGCACCACCCGACTGGCGGTCGGACTGAGGACAATGTCAGCCTAACTTACCGTGATCGAGAAGACACGGGGAAGGCAAAACACGTAAGGAATTATTCCTACAACTAATTGGTCAGCTTCGGTTACGAACGTTTTAGTGACATTAACTTAGGCTCGCTACCTACGATATGGATTGTACTTGTAATATACATACTTATATACGAATAAGGACTGTTGTATTCGTACTGCATATTTATACTAGTTATACTTATGTGCTTATGTGAACTCACCAACATTAGTTGACACATGCTCTTATGCATGCTTTGCAGGACGCTAGGAGAATTTGATTTTGGGCACGTACGCTGGTTAAACCTTTTATTTTGGGAATCTGTGTTTAACATTTTCAAAACTTAGGCTTAAACTGGTTGTTTACTTAATGGGCGCTTGTTTGCGCGACATTACTTTAATATGCTTCCGCTGGATTTTTTTTTTAACTCTGTTTTTGATATTTCCTGTTTAGAAATATATTTACATTTTGAACCCTTAACTTATGGTTGATGTAACTAATGACTCGGGTCCTGGTCTGGATCACACCCCACACGGTAAAACTCCGTTAGTAGAAATTGGGGGTGTGACAGATTGGTATTTGAGCCCTTGGTTGCACAGAACTAGAATTTTAAAAAATTCTAAACTGTAACTCTTTTTGAACATTAGTTACAACAATTCCTAAAAACATTTTCTTTTCGCATGCCAAAAATCGATTACTCACATTAGGTTGTTTTTCTTTTGTTTCTGTCTGTCTGTGTTCTGACAGTATGGCACCGCACGACAACACGAGGGGTAAGGGAAAGAAAATTTCCAACGAACAGTCATCATCCTCCAACCAGCAAGGCCGTGAGCCTGAGCAGCCTGGGTACACAATAATGGACTTCCTTCGGGATCAGCACCTACGTCTTGATAGGTATGCACCAGACGATTGTAGCAGGCTGAATCCGACGACGTATCGGTTGCTTAATAGGTATCATGTGCCGAACAGGGTCGACCTACCCTTTGATTTGCAGAGGGTTATTGCGGGACTGATAGCAGCTTATGACGATACACTTAGAAAACTCGAGCACAATTCCATAAGCAATCGCACCCGCGATAGGGAACTCGAGCGAGTGCGGGATGAACAGAAGGAGAGAGATACCTACCACTACAACTTGTCTTAGGGGGTAATGGGTATCCGTGACAGGGTCACTAAGCTTGAGTCGCGACCCAATCCAGCAGATTTAGAGCATGGACTGCATCAAGCACAACATCAGATTACTGCACTCCAACATTCTAATGCAGCACTCCAACATTCCAACGTGGCACTTGCGGCACAGGTCGCCGCCCTCCAAGCTCAAATGGCAGCCCTGCAGGTTCAAGGTGCTCCTGTTTAAACAGAAGAGGAGGAACCCTTCAAAGAAGAACCTTTTGAGGAGGAGACTCAAGAGGACATGGAGGAAGAATCAGATGTTATTGATCCATGATCTAATCTGTCTTCTTTTCTTTTATTTTGTTACTTCGAATAAAATTGACTGGGTGTTCATTTTATTTTGAATGTTTCAAATGCTGAGATTCATTGTGGTTAGATTTTAAATTTTGTAATGGATATTACATCTTTATTTTTCCAATGTGGTGTGATGGATGGATGCATGAATAATTGTTTAGTGCTTAATGAAATTAATATCTGATATATTAATTATTGGATTGTATGCGTGCTAACGTATATAATGAAATTAATATTGGGTATATTAATCATGGAAATGTTTGTATGACAAACGGAATCATGGCTGAACACCTCACAGCAGCTCAGATCCAGGCTTTGATAAATGAAAACGTTGTGGCAGCACTCGCTGCGGCTCAAGCACAAGGAAACAACAACGGTGGTAAGTAAAACAGACGAAAGATTGACTACATTTTTTTTCTCACTCTCAAAAATTATTCTCTAAAATAATTTCATGAAACAATCCAGGCCCAGCTCAGTGTACCTTCAAAACTTACATGGATTGTAAGCCTGTCATGTTCAAGGGTGATGTAGGAGCCGTGGGTCTGCTGCGATGGCTCAAGAAATCAGAAAAGGTATTCTTAATGTGCAACTGCCCAGTTGCGAGTCAGATCAATTTCGCAACCGCTACACTCGAGGGAGCTGCCCTCACTTGGTGGAACGCACAAATCCAAATGCTAGGGTTCGACGCAGCAAATGCTATGACATGGCAGGAATTCAAGGATACCATCATGGAGGAGTACTGTCCTCGTGACCAAGTCAAAAGATTGGAAATCGAGTTCCAAAACTCGAAAATGTTAGGTTCTGAAGTTGAAGAGTACACCGCTCACTACCACGAGTACGCGGTGCTATGTCCTACGATGGTTGATGCTGACTTCAAAGGGATTGAAAGGTACGTGGATGGTTTAGCTCCCCAAGTCAAGGGGATGGTAACTGCCTCAAACCCTGCAAATGTGTAGAATGCTATCAGGTTGGCCCATAAGTTGACTGACCAGGCCATAGAGCAGGGAACTTTGCCACCCAGGAAGGTCCCCAAAACTGCCCTAGATGGGAAAAGAAAGAGAGATGACGACTCCGGTAATAACAACAACAACGGTAGTGGAAATAACACTGGGAGGTCCTCGAACTCTCACAATCAAAACAAGAGGTACAACAACTCCAGGGGTGACTATAATAACAGTAACACCAACAGCGGGGGCGGTAACCAGAATCGTCAAGGTGGTAGCAATCAAAATCACAATGGTTATAAGGGACGAGCACCGTTCTGCAATCGGTGCAACCAACATCACAATGGGGCATGCAAGAAACTCACCTGTGAGCGTTGTGGTAAAGGGGGCCACGAGGCTAAGAATTGTTGGGGTGAACTACAAAACCGTCCGAATCAGAATCAGAATCAGAACCAGAGGCAGAATAATGAAGGCCCTAGGGGGTGTTATGAATGTGGAAAGCCAAAGCACTTGAAGAGGGACTGCCCACAACTTCGAAAGAATAACAACAATGTTGACAACAACAATAACCACCGTAACAACAATAACAACAGCGATGATGGTGGTAGAAACGGTGGAGATGGCGCCAAAGGGCGAGCTTTTGTTATGGGTTCAGGTAAGGCAAGAAACGATGCCAACGTCATTACTGGTAAGTTCCTTCTAAACAACTACTTCACAAATGTCTTATTTGATACGGGTGCTGAGAAAAGTTTTATCTCGACTAAGTTCTGTAAGTTGATTAAGGCTACCCAAACTCCACTAAAAGCTAGGTACACGGTTAAATTAGCAAATGGTAAGCTTCTTGGCACCACTCACTTAGTTGAGGACTACACATTAAAAATATCTGGTCATAAAGTAAGTATAGACCTTATGCCTTTTACCATCGGTAGTTTCGACGTGATAGTGGGTATGGATTGGCTATCCAAACATCAGGCGGAAATTGTTTGTCAAGAAAAAGTCATAAGAATACCCATAGCAGGAGGAGAAGTACTCTCAATTCAGGGCGAAAAGGGAGGTGCTGTCTCCGGAATCATATCATACCTTAAGGCGCAGAAGTGCCTTCGGAAAGGACACGTGGCAATCCTGGACACAGTTACAAACCAAACCAGGGTGGAGAGAAAAATTAAAGACTTCCCGATCGTACGTGATTACCCAGAGGTATTTCCTGAGGAATTACCTGGCCTTCCTCCACATCGACAAGTAGAATTTGGGATTGACCTTGCTCTGGGAGCAGCTCCGATCGCCCGTGCACCATATCGTTTAGCGGTGAACGAATTGAATGAGCTATCCACACAACTGCAAGAACTGCTAGATAAGGGTTTCATTAGACCTAGCTCGTCACCATGGGGAGCACCGGTATTATTCGTCAAAAAGAAGGATGGCACGTTTAGGATGTGTATTGATTACCGCGAACTTAACAAAGTCACTATCAAAAATCGATACCCTCTTCCACGAATAGACGACCTTTTTGACCAGCTTCGAGGATCCAGCTACTATTCCAAGATTGATTTAAGGTCTGACTACCATCAACTTCGAGTCCGCGATGAGGATATAGAAAAGACAACCTTCAGAACACGCTACGGCCATTATGAATTTTTGGTCATGCCTTTCGGGCTGACAAACGCACCAGCCGTGTTCATGGATCTCATGAACCGTGTGTGCAAGCCCTATCTGGATAAATTCGTCATAGTGTTCATCGATGACATCCCCATCTACTCGAAGACAGAGGGAAGAACACGAGGAACATCTACGGTTAATCTTAGAATTGTTAAAGAAAGAACAACTCTATGCGAAATTCTCCAAATGCGATTTCTGGATCCGGGAGGTTCAATTTCTGGGTCGCATCGTAAATGAACAAGGTATCCACGTTGACCCAGCCAAGGTCGAAGCCATTAAAAATTGGTCTACCCCTAGAGCACCTACGGAAATTCGTCAATTCCTAGGTTTAGCGGGTTACTACCGTCGTTTTATAAAGGGATTTTCTCAGTTAGCTCAACCATTGACCGCTCTTACGCACAAAGGGGTTCCATACAGATGGGGAGACAAGGAAGAGGTAGCCTTCCAAACTTTGAAAGAAAAACTTTGTACTACACCTGTATTATCTTTACCTGATGGGATTGACGACTTCGAGGTCTATTGTGACGCGTCAATCCAGGGACTCGGATGTGTATTAATGCAAAGAGGTAAAGTCATCGCATACGGGTCAATGCAACTAAAATCCCATGAGAAGAATTACGCAACTCACGACCTAGAGTTGGGCGCTGTTGTATTTGCCTTGAAATTTTGGAGACACTACTTATACGGTACCAAGTGTACGATATTCACTGATCACAAGAGCCTCCAACACATATTCGAACAAAAGGAACTCAACATGAGGCAACGTAGGTGGGTCGAATTGCTAAACGATTACGACCTTGCGATAAAGTATCATCAAGGAAAGGCCAACGTGGTGGCCGATGCCATGAGTAGAAAGGAGCATGTCAAACCAAGAAGAGTTCGAGCTCTCCAATTAATGATACATACGGGGCTACCGAATACACTCCGGGATGCTCAAAAAGAGGCCCTAAGGGAAGAAAATTTCGGGTCTGAATCATTACGTGACGTCGATGGAACTTCTGAAGTTATGTCCGATGGACTTCGTTATTATAAGGATCGTATATGGGTACCTCTCCATGGAAATCTTAGAGAACTGGTGATGGATGAGGTCCACAAGTCTCGTTATTCGATCCATCCAGGTTCAGACAAAATGTATCAAGACCTAAAAGGGTTATATTGGTGGCCCAATATGAAAGCTGACATCGTTAGATATGTTAGCAAGTGCTTGACGTGCGTAATGGTCAAAACGGAACATCAAAAGCCAGCAGGACTACTGCATCAACCTAAAATTCCTGAATGGAAATGGGAAGAAATCTCGATGGATTTCATCACGGGATTGCCCCGTTCTTCTAGCGGTAACGATATGATTTGGGTTATCATTGACCGGTTAACAAAATCCGCCCATTTCCTAGCTATCAAGGAAAACAACAAAACCGAAAAAATTGCGAAAATTTACCTCAAGGAGATTGCCAAGCTTCACGGAGTGCCTTTATCTATTATCTCCGACCGAGACCCTAGGTTTGCTTCAAACTTTTGGAGATCCTTACAAGCAGCAATGGGCACTCGCTTAGATATGAGTACCGCGTATCATCCTCAAACAGATGGACAGACTGAATGTACCATCCAAACTCTCGAGGATATGCTTAAAGCATGTGTGCTCGACGTCGGAAAAAATTGGGAAACACATCTACCTCTGGTAGAATTCTCCTATAACAACAGCTACCATACCAGTATTGGAGCCACTCCATTTGAGGCTCTTTACGGGCGAACATGCAGATCGCCGGTCTGTTGGGCCGAGGTCGGTGAGAGTCAACTCACTGGACCTGAACTAGTGCACGAGACCACGGAGAGAATCGTACAAATCAGAAACCGCATGAAAGTGGCAAGAGATAGACAAAAGAGTTATGCAGATAAACGCCAAAGGCCGTTAGAATTTGAAGTCGGCGACAAAGTATTAGTGAAAGTCTCGCCTTGGAAAGGCGTCGTACGCTTTGGTAAGTGCGGGAAGTTGAATCCCCGTTATGTAGGACCATTCGAGATCACTGAAAGCATTGGTCTGGTGGCTTATCATTTAAATCTACCTCCTGAATTGGATGGAGTACACAACGTGTTTCACGTTTCGAACCTGAGAAAGTGTTTAGCTGATGACACTCTTATAGTTCCATTAGAAGAGCTACAAATCGATGAACAACTGCGATTTATCGAACAACCCGTGAAAATCATGGGATGTGAGGAGAAAACACTGAAACGAAGTAAAATTCCCATCGTCAAAGTGAGATGGCAATCTAGGCGTGGACCGGAGTTCACGTGGGAACGAGAAGATCAGATGTGAAAGAAATATCCTCACCTTTTTGATCAAGCGTCAACATCTAATCCAGGTATGAGTTAAATTTTGGAACAAAATTTTCTTAACAAGGGGATGATGTAGCAACCCTAAAAATTTTCTTTCCTTCTACAGAAACCGTACCAACTTAAGGCAATTTTCGGGACGAAAATTCCTTAACAAGGGGATGATGTGACAACCGGCAATTTCCTAGGTTAACCCCGTTAATAATTTGTGTTATACTTGGATAACGTCCGTTACCTCAGTTAACTAGAATAGTTACGCGAGCACTGCACATGAGTCTAGACCTCGGTTGACCAACTTGAGTGTATATAATTTACAATTTTATATAAATTATATTTTATGATTTCACGAAAACGTTTTGTCATTTTATGTGGCAAATATATTTATAATTTTTATGTGGTATATATGTATATATATATACGCACGTCGTTTTATGATTTTATATGACGATGTGTCGCGCAATAATACGAAAGGTTTCTATAATTCTATAGGAATTTGAAAACTTATAGTTATGGGTTATAACTATGAATTTTATGCTAAATATATATAAGTTATATTTTTATAAAACTTCGTTCGTTAAATATGTTTTGACGTACATTCGAATAATCATCGTCAAGTTACCTCCGTTAACTCCGTTAAAGAGTTCGTTAATATGTTGTAACCTTGAGGGGCCTATTTTTATAAATTCTAAAACTTGTTTTATTAAATAAAACCTAGAGAGACCTAGGTTGTTATTATCCAAACTTGTTTCCAAATTATGTAAGATGTGGAGGGACCATTTCTGTTAATTATTGAAAGTTGGTTTAATACCACGGAAGAAACCGTCGACCTCTCTTTTATTCTTCCGGTAACGATCTCGAAATCAATAACGTGTCGGTTACAATTCAACCTTTAATGGATTTCATTCAATCATTAGACAACCCAAACTTCATTGTGATCACCCTATCATCCGGAAAACATCCTAATCTCTCCATCTCGTCTCCTGTTCGGCAAGAAGAAAAAAAGAAATCTTCGGCGAGGAGATTCCGACCACTCGCCTACAACTCTGCTTCGGTCGTCGAGTCGGTAGCACCGTCGAAGTTGCATCGCAAAGCAGTTCAAGAATAGTAGCAGCAGTGGTCGAACGTCACGGGCATCGGGGTCGAGATCGAGTGTTCTAGTTCGCATTCGGCACCGTAAAGCATATCGTTATTCTACCTCTGACTCAAGGTATTTCTTAATCTATGATTTCCGCTTCATTTTTGGCCCTGTACTTGTCAGTCACGGTTTTCCGGTGACCGGAAAATAGCTCCGGCGAACTTAGGGTTTTGTATGAGGAAGAAGATACTCGTCCGTTATATGTTATATACATTGAGCGTCGGGTTAAAACTCAAACGGTCTGGGTGCCCCAGTGGCCGGATTCTTCTTCCTGCAACGCGGAGATCTCGAGTTTAAGCCAGCAGCCTCCGTTTTTTCCCTTTAATACCTCTATTTCACTCTAATTGACTCGGACTGCTTAGTTCAAAAGCTTCGGTCGCGAGATTTAACAAAAACGCCCTGTTGGCCGGGTGGTTGGGTCGCTTGCTTGCAAACCAGAGGTCCCAGGTTCGAACCTGGTGACCTCCGGATAATTTTTGTTTTTGTTTTAGTTACTCTATTTTCTGATTCCCTTTGTTGCTTGACTCGAAATCATTCACCAATTGTTCCCTTACGTTATTATTGACCCCGTTAGATTACTCGTTGAACTTTCATACAATGAAAACATTATAACTTAAATGAATTAAAATTTGATGACCTTCTTTAATATTAATATAAATTAGTTTTAAACTTAGATAAATAGATATATTTGACTTATTGTCATGTACGTACGTATATACATGCGAACATTTTAAAGATTTTCTTTATACTCTCGAAGTTTGACACGACATATAAATATATATATATTGGACGTTTTTTTTACACTTATGATTACGTTCATATATTTAAGAACGCATATGTATTTACCCGATGATCCCTACATTTAATATTTGGAATAACATATGCACCTTATTTCGTAAATTTTTGTGTCCTTGATTCAACGTCATCCTTTGACTGCTTTCGAACAAACAATTCCTATCACGTATTGAATTTATCAACTTTTGGAATTACTTGATATAATAACATCGTCTAGGTTATGTTACTCATGTGCGGACACACACTTACGTATGTAAAATCGATAGGTGCTCGGTAGTTACGCGAGACTCGGAGTCTTACTAAATTGTAGCAGTGCACCATAAGGTGAGTTACACATCCTTTTACGTTACGTTCTGTTTTGGACGATAACACACGCAAACACGTTACACCCGGGTTAGGGTGATAACACGACAACTATTATGTATGATTAAAGTAGAAATCCAGTATATATCACATGTTCACGTAAAATGCTTTATCTTTCAAGTCCTTACTTATCGAACCGTTAATAGCATATAGCGAGGGGATATTGGGTAGTACTACTAGGGTCTGACAAACCCCACTTAGCGGGCACGAGATGTACCACCCGACTGGGGGTCGGACTGAGGACAATGTCAACCTAACTTACCGTGATCAAGAAGACACGGGGAATGCAAAACACGTAAGGAATTATTCCTACAACTAATTGGTCAGCTTCGGTTACGAACGTTTTAGTGACATGAACTTAGGCTCGCTAACTACGATATGGATTGTACTTGTAATATACATACTTATATACGAATAAGGACTGTTGTATTCGTACTGCATATTTATACTAGTTATACTTATGTGCTTATGTGAACTCACCAACATTAGTTGACACTTGCTCTTATGCATGCTTTGCAGGACGCTAGGAGAATCTGATTTTGGGCACGTACGCTGGTTAAACCTTTTATTTTGGGAATCTGTGTTTAACATTTTCAAAACTTAGGCTTAAACTGGTTGTTTACTTAATGGGCGCTTGTTTGCGCGACATTACTTTAATATGCTTCCGCTGGATTTTTTTTTAACTCTGGTTTTGATATTTCCTGTTTGGAAATATATTTACATTTTGAACCCTCAACTTATGGTTGATGTAACTAATGACTCGGGTCCTGGTCTGGATCACACCCCACATGGTAAAACACCGTTAGTGGAAATTGGGGGTGTCACAACCTCTCCATTGGTTACGCTGACTTTTGTTTGATAGTTAATGTGTTAGTTGTCCTCGAGGGCATACTAATGATTAAGGTTTAAGTTTTACAATATTTAGAATAAGATCTTTTATCTTTATAATTTAATAAAAACACATT
>JBCNJP010008155.1:0-43870 GCA_039602395.1 Deinandra increscens subsp. villosa
CAGTTAGCACACTTAGGGAGAGTTTTGAACCGTTTGGCCCATTTGACCCTATTTCTTTAACTAAATTTGACCCGTTAAAGATATAACATAACCTAAATTGACTAATTCATAAGTAATGGGTCAAAATGGCTACCTCTAGTTTACAAGACTTATATAATCAATTTTTTTTATGTAGCCCCTCATTCATTTCTTCTTTAAGCAGGCTGCTAGTTCCTTTGGCCACTTCTCCTGTAACAGAAACCATTGATAACCAAATTTCTAAGCCCTCTCAAGGCTTCTTACCGCACATTTGCGGTTGAAGATTAGAAAAAGAGAAAACCAGATGGTTCACTTGAATAATTGAGCATATATAGTATGAGATTATTAACCCGTGCTAGTATTATGTAGGAGTCATTAGCGAATATGGCAATGTAAAGTTCTATATATGGAAGTACGGTATCGAAGTTGTATTGGAAAATGATGTCACTCGACTTGACAATGTACTAACATGTGATGATGATACTGATGCATGTATAAGCTGTAACATGATTAATGGGAGACAAGGGTGTTGAATTGATGATTCTTGTTTGTTGGTTGATTTGTTTTTTGTTTGAGTACTTAACGGTATTTTCAGGGAGCAATTAGCAATTGTGTGTGTGCTTTGTCGGTCCCAGCCAATATGCAACACCTACGCTGTGTTCCCGAGTTTACTTAACGAGGGAAAAGAAAAGAAAGTTAAGTGAAGGAGAGAAAAGAAAGGAAAAGAAAGGGAAGTAGATAACAAATTTTATGTTCCCGAGTTTAAAGGAAAGGAAAGGAAAATAATTTTTTTTTGTGTTCCCGAGTTAGAAGGAAGGGAAGAGAAAATGACCATTTTACTATTATACCCCTTCAATTATATAAAATAAAAACAACGTAAATTTTCTAATTAATAACCTGAAACATTTTAACTAACTTCAAACAATTTCAATGAAACTTGTAAAGCTGGTGCCATACGAAAAAAATACAGTCACACACAAATTACATCAAATTACATCAGAGAGTCTTTATTCCCAAATGGGATAAAGCACACCTGTCTTTAAAAATTGTCTTCAAAAAATCCATTAAAAAATCCCCAAATAAAAAAATCCATAAAAAAGTATCTAGAAGAAAATAAAATTACCAATCCATAAGAACATCAATTAAATAAAATTCATACTATGAAAATTTTCATCATCTACTAGGCTCGTTCAGTTACTCGCATCCATCATATCTTTTAGTATAGTCTTCCGTATCTGAAATGGACAACTAAATAACAATCTTGCTTGTGCTTGATTGGCCTCCAAATAAATTAAAGCCCTCGATATTTCATGGGGTTCTAAACCCATCGGCTCTAATTCTTTATACAGTTCATCACCTGTATACTCCCGAGGATACATTCTATCCAGTATTTTATTACCTTCTTGAATGGCAAAAGCAACACCATCAACACAATTAACAAGCTTTGAGTTAAACGCTCCATCTGGTTCTTCTATTTTTCTTTTTTTACTTTTTAATTTCTTTGCGTTTGAAGACTCGGGTGGAGAAGGCTCAGAGAATAACATTTGAACGTCGTCATCATTTTTGTATTGATTCTCAAATGTTACTTCATTGGCTTCTAACAACTCATCCACATCTGTAATTGTGTCCATGTTGGGATCTTCATTCACATTCATTCGGGCATTTCTTTCTTAAGCAGTTTCAGCATGTGTACCTGATGCCCTATCCATTGCAAACAGTTCTAACATCTCATTATAGTTTGACACTTTTTTTCTTTAGTGCTATAGCCTCAGGCTTTGACTGTTTAATTAGCAAACAAAATATAATTAGTAATATAAATGAGAACGTAATTTTTTTTGAAAATAACTAAAACACTTACTTCTATTAATCTATTCCACACTTCATCCTCCGCTTCAATATACTGAGTGTTAGGGTTCCATGAGAACCTACTCAAAGAAGTTCCTCGATACATGTCATACCATTGGGAGAAACTCTGTTTCAATGTTTTTAAGCAATTTTTCAAGTGATTTTTGTTAAGATCCTTTTGCAGCTTTGTTGTTAGCTCCGCAAGCATGTTATTGTATGCTTGTGGAGTGAATGTGCCGTTAATCCTGTTACCCATATCTTGTTGCGTTATCATTGCTTGAAGGAATGCATTGTCCATTTTGTCATTCCATTTTAACTGTTCCTTCTTAACATGGTTTCCAGATGCTTCATCCTTGTTCATGATGACTTTCTATATGGTAACATAGTTAAAGAATGATACAATGTTATAATTAATAAACATGTAATAACTTTGATAAATATAAAAACTACATAAAATAAATAATTTCAAACACCAATCATCAATACAATGTCATAATCAAATACTATCATATACTATTCTAAAACTATATTGACGTATCTATTTCGTTGTTTGGACACATCAAATAATTATTCCATATTTCATTTGCAATTGAGTTCCTTAACTGGTCTGCCCCACTACTACCCTCATGTATGTCTCTTGTATTATGATGCCCTTCCTCTTGTGGTCCATTTAACACCTCATGTATGACCGCATCTTCAAGATCTTTGTCATGATCTTCCTCCCGTAAAAAGTTATGCAAAATACAGCATGCCAAAAAGATGTCAAACTGTGTTGAACAAGAGAAAAATGGTTCTTGTGTACTTCTAATAATAGGAAACCTCTTTTTTAAGACACCAAAAGCTCGTTCAATTGCGTTACGCAATGACGCATGTCGGAGGTTAAACAACTCCTTTGAGTTCTCAGGGGCACGCTTGGAGTACTCTTTCAAATGATATCTAACACCTCTATACGGCGCCATTAGTGTACTCGTATGAGGCAATCCCGCATCTACTAAGCAATACCTACCTATAAGTAGGTTTTAGTTAGTATTATTATAAAATATATTACAATTAAGTAGATTTTGATAGTAAATTACCCTTTGGAATTACTAGTTTATCATCTCTTGTTAGTGCATTCTTTATTATTCTGGAGTCTAATGCAGTTCCCTCCCATCCAGATAAAACATATGTAAACTTTAAATCAAATGTACAAGCAGCCAATACATTTATTGTTGGGTATCCCTTACGACCACGATATCTAGGGCATCTTTTGTTGGTACTCTCACACGCACATGCGTTCCATCAATTGCCCCAATACAATCCTTGAAAAATGGATAAAATCTATTTTTTTCTTGAATTTCTTTCGGGACAATATCACCTTTAGGTTGTTGAATATAACGACCTTCTAACGATATGATCGCTCGTAGAACTCTATGTAGGCACCGTCTGGTTGTTGATCCCGAACGACGATATAGCCAAGAGGCAAATCGATTTCTAAAATCATTACCTACGATATGCAAAAAACTTGCAACTTGCTCTTCAATGGAAATGCGTTGAGTCGGTCGAAGACCACCATCACGCTTCAAGATGTTGCACAATTTCATAAAAGCGTTTTCACTCATACGGATAAGTTCACGACATTTACCACTATTTGTAATGTCGTGTAACATCTCTTCTCTTACATACCTTCGTTGTAAAATATAATCTCTAGTAGGTAAATTAGCTCTCTTTTTGGTAGAAAGTCTATTTCGCATAATGAAAACCACCAACAAGCAAATCAAGGTAGCTGCATGCAATTGTCTAGCTCGCATAACATGAAACGTGTTGACGATTCGGTCGTCCATTATAATCTTAAGTGCTGTTAAGACAAATCATAAAATTACAACTACTATATCAATACAATTACCGTTATTATAGCTTAAAAGCATAAATTATTAAAGTACATCTCAATTTTCCAAATCAATTAATCTTAAATTGTATGATCATTATCTCTATCAGAGGACCCCTACCATGATGTACTAACCTTAATATGTACAATTGAATAGGAAAATTTCATATACAGAGCCTATGGTATGGGAGGCCATTTAAGAGTTCCTTTAGAAGTATTCAAGTTAATGAAGACCAATCTCATAGTTACACGAAATTGCCACAAAAGTTACGTCAGACACACTATGTCTTTTGTTAAATGGGTTATATGATCTACTCAAATCATACACAACTGATAAAAATAATTTACAAAATATCAAGTCTTCGAATGGTTGAAATCTTCAAAATAGTTCACAAAAACTCAATGGTGATTACTAACTAATACAATGAGAAATCTTCGAATGGTTTAAGTATTCCAAATAGTTCACAAAAAACTCAATGGTGATCATGTGATTTTTTTTCTCTAAATCCGAGATCAGCAACAAGAACAACAACTATGATCACATAAATCCACATACAAGGTTTAAATACATACCTTAATATTCCAAAAGAACGCTATCAAAATTCTTCGAATGGTTGAAGGGAGAACACAACAAGAATATGGCAAGAAAAGGTGCAGATTGATAGGAGGAATTATACGTAAAATTAGGGAAAATATTGAACAAATATTTACATGAGATTAGGAACAATTATATTGAAGAAATATTGAAGTTTACTTCAGATAAGATTTACGTGAAATTGATAGGAATGAGAAGTATATGGAACAAATATTGAGGGTAAATTGGTAATTGTTAAGGAAATCAATTTTGATCAATTAAATTTCTCTCCAAATCCTTCCGATTTGGAAGGAATGATATTGACATCAATTTCCCCTCCCCTTCCCTCCCCTTCCTTCCATTAAAAAAAACTAAAGAACACAACTTTTTTTCTATTTCCTTCCATGATACGTTGTTATAGTTGTGAGCTATTATAGTCAATTGTAATAGTTGAGGGACTTGTATTATCATTTAGCCATAGTTAGTTGATAGAAATAACGATTGTAACGACGGAGTTAGGTATTCGATTAATAACAAATTCGTTTCCCTCTCGTTCTCTTTCAATCTCTCAACTGATTAACCAATTCCAGAATCATTTCTTCCACTATGATTCTCAATTGCTAATCGGAGCTCATCCATTGTGAAATCGTGAGCTCAATCTATCGAATCGTATCATTGATATCAGAGCTCGAGATCCTCGGCTCTTGCTTTCGTGCGATTTCAAAAATCTCGATCAATCCCGGTGAAATTCAAGATGACACGGCGTTAGATGAACAATTCCGATGGGGATACAAGCAACAGCAATGAAGGCGATTCACTCTTGAGTGATAGAGTGGATGCTCAGGCGAAAGCTATGGAGACGATGCAGCAAATGATGACCACGTTATCGATGCAGATGGGTCAATTGGTGACTGCCAGGAATGGACGTGATCCTTCAAACAGTAATAATGGTGATGGTGATGGAGGATTCAATTTTGCAGCATGGCTCACGAAAATTGAATTTCCAAAGTTTCGAGGCGAAGAGTTGAATGACTGGTTGTTCAAAGTTGAGCAGTTTTTCAGATTGGATAAGGTGAGTGATGCTACCAAGGTGAAATTGGCGGCTATTCACTTTGAGCAAAAAGTTTTGCAGTGGTTTCAATCGTTTTCCAAGCAGAAAGGTGATCAAGAAATTACTTGGGCAGAGTTAGAGGCAGCTTTGAAGGTGAGATTTGGAATTATACGATGATCCTATGATGGAGCTCAAGAATTTGAAACAGAAAGGGGCGGTGCAGGAGTATCATGATGCCTTTGATGCTATCATTAGTCGATTGGATTTGTCGAATTCATATGCTCTTAGTTGTTTCTTGGCAGGGTTAGATGAAGGTATACAAATGCAAGTAAGGATGTTCAATCCAAAGAACATTCAGGAGGCTTGTTCGCTGGCCAAGTTGCAGGAGGCTACCCTACAGTTTAGTAAAAGCAGGTATAAAACACCTATTCTTGCCACTCCAGTCAATACTGTTAAGGCAGTTGTTCCTGCTATAAAAAATATCTATAATAAAGAATACAAGAAACCCTTGATCCAAAGGAAAACGTTAACACAGGCTGAGTTGGAAGAAAAAAGGGCTAAAGGCTTATGTTATGTGTGTGATGAAAAATACTCCAGGGATCATGTTTGTCAAGGAAGGAAGCCTTAATTTTACCATATTGAGGTAGAGTATGTAGAGGAGGAAGAAAATGAAACAGTAGAACAGGGAAGTGATGATTCTTTGGAATTTGCGCAGATCTCAGTTAATGCTTTAGATGGTTGTGATGTTTTCCAAGCCCTAAGAGTGACAGGTCATTATAATAAAGTTGAGTTTCAGATCTTAATGGATACAGGGAGTTCACATAATTTCTTGGATTCTAAGTTGGCCAAGAAATTAGGGTGTGTAATGGTGCATAAGCCTGCTATGAAAGTAAAAGTGGCTGATGGGAGCACAGTCATTTGTGATCAAATGGTAAAGGGGTTCAAATGGAAGATGCAGTCCATAGTGTTCACTACTGATGTCTATGTCATGCCTCTAGGGGGTTGTGATATGGTTTTGGGGGTACAATGGTTTACTACCTTGGGGTCAATATTATTAAACTACCAAACTAAGACAGTGGAGTTTAAAATGAATGGACAACGGGTGGTGTTAAGAGGGCAGCAAGATAAAAGGCTAGCTGTGGTGGGTAAAAAAGGGCTAAAAAATGTGAACATCAGAGGGCAGAATTGTCATTAATTCAGGTTATGGCGGTGGAGGGCTCTCCTAATCCTACTTCAGTGATGTTACAGGGTGGGCAATGTTCTCAGAGTCAAGATCAAGAGTTATAGTTGTTACTGGGAGATTTTGAAGATGTGTTTAAAGACTTGGGTACCTTACCTCCTTCAAGAGATTACTTTGATCACCGAATTCCTCTTAAGCCAAGTACAGAAGGTATTAATCTCAGACCTTATAGATATCCCTCTATTCAGAAAGATGTTATAGAAAGTATGACTAATGAATTACTAGAACAAGGTATCATTAGATACAGTAATAGTGCATTTGTTTCCCCTGTGGTTCTGGTGAAAAAGAAAGACAATACATGGAGAATGTGTATAGACTATAGGAAACTTAATCAGGCTACTATTCCTGATAGATTTCCCATTCCACTGGTAGAGGAATTGTTAGATGAATTGTGTGGAACTGAATATTTTTGTAAATTGGATTTGAAGTCAGGATATTATTAAATTAGAATGGATTCTAAGGATGTGCATAAAACAGCCTTTAGAACCCATAATGGCCACTTTGAATTCTTGGTTATGCCCTTTGGCCTTACTAATGCTCCATCTACATTTCAAGGCCTGATGAATCATGTGTTTAAAGCTCAATTAAGGAAGTTTGTATTGGTTTTCTTTGATGATATACTGATTTACAGTCCTAGTTGGGGTGCACATATGGAACATTTAAGAATAGTGCTCCAACTGTTGAGGGATAATAAACTGGTGGCTAAAAAAACCAAGTGTGTCTTTGCTGCAAAGGAATTAGAATATTTGGGCCATCTTATTTCCAATCAAGGGGTGGCTACAGACCCTAGTAAAGTCCGAGTAGTGCTGGAATGGCCTGAACCCACATCTGTTAAGGCATTAAGGGGTTTTCTGGGTTTGACAGGATACTATCGAAGATTTGTGAAAAATTATGGGAAAATAGCTAGACCCTTAACTGAGTTATTGAAAAAGGAAGCATTTCAGTGGAATGAGGCTGCTAGGGATGCTTTTCTGACACTAAAGAGAGTCATGACTCAACCTCCAGTCTTAGCCTTGCCTAATTTTGATATGCCATTTGAAGTAGAGACAGATGCATCTGGGTTTGGTATAGGTGCAGTTTTAATGCAACAGGGGCACCCTATTGCTTTCATAAGCAAGGCCTTATCTCCAAAGACTTTGACTCTATTTACTTATGAAAGGGAATTACTAGCTGTCATTCATGCTGTGCAAAAATGGCAGCATTATTTGGCTCATAAACCTTTCATTTTAAGAACTGATCAAGCTAGTTTGAAATATTTGTTAGACAGTAAAGTTTCTACTCCTTTACAACAAAAGTGTTTGGCCAAGCTGATGGGTTTCAATTTTGAGATTGTTTATAAAAGAGGCAGTGAGAACAAGGTTGCTGATGCTTTGTCTAGGGTCACACATGGGGAATTATTACAGATGGCTGTCTCTGCTATTTCTTCTAATGTTTGGCAGGATATAAAAAACAGTTGGGAACTGGATCCCCAGGTTGCTGCACTAATTCAAGACCTGAAGCAAGATCCTTCTTCTCACTCTCAATTTGAATGGCATAATGGGGAGCTTAGGGTAAGAGGTAAGTTGGTGGTGGGAAATTATCAGCCATTAAAGGATCAGATTTTCCAATGGTTGCATGCTTCGCCTGTAGGGGGTCATTCTGGGGTCACTGCTACTTGTCTGAAAATTGCTAGGCTATTTTTTTGGCCTAAAATGAGGAAAGATATTGCCTTGTATGTGCGAAAGTGTGCAGTATGTCAGCAATGTAAAAATGATAATGTTGCTTATCCAGGCCTCTTACAACCTTTACCTATTCCTCAAGGGGTATGGGAAGACATTGCTATGGATTTTGTGGAGGGGCTGCCCTTGTCCAACAACAAAGATGTAATTTTAGTTGTGGTAGATCGGTTGAGTAAAGGGGGTCATTTCATTCCTTTGAAGCATCCTTTTACTGCTACCGAGGTGGCTCAAGCATATATGGACCATATTTTCAAGTTACATGGCAGTCCTAGGTCCATTATTTCTGATCGAGACAGAATTTTTCTCAGTCAATTTTGGAAGGATTTTTTGGCAATGCGAGGGGTGGATCAAAAGTTGTCTAGCTCTTATCATTCCCAAACGGATGGGCAAACAGAGGTACTTAATAGGTGCCTGGAAAGTTACTTACGGTGCATGTGTTTTGACAGACCTTGGGAGTGGGTCAAATGGTTGCCATTGGCCGAGTATTGGTATAACACAACATACCAGTCCGCCATTAAAGCTACCCCTTTCGAAATCATTTATGGGCAGCCACCACCTATCCATTTACCATATTTAGCAGGGGATTCTAGTATAGAGGCAGTGGACAGAAGCCTTGGAGCCAGAGAGGAGGTGATTAGCATTCTAAAAGCTAATTTGAGGCAGGCCCAAAACAGAATGAAGCAGTTGGCAGACTCTCACAGAACCGAGAGGGAGTTTAAGATTGGGGACTGGGTGTATCTGAAGTTAATTGCTTATAGACAACAGTCTGTGGCTCACCGGGTCAATCAAAAACTAGCTGCAAAGTACTATGGTCCCTTTCCTGTGATTGCTAGAGTTGGTCCAGTAGCATATACTTTACAGTTGCCAGCTGGTGCTTCTATTCAAAATACAGTTCATGTCTCTATGCTCAAACTCTATCATGGACCATTACCTCCACCAGCAGTTAGCACACATGATATTACAACTGGAGCTATTCGGGAACCAGAATCTATTATTGAACGAAAAATGTACAAAAGAGGCAACCGGGTGGCTGTGAAATGGTTAGTGAAATGGAAAGGAGTTTTACCTGAAGATGCTACTTGGGAAGAGGCCGACTTAAATCAAGAATGGTTTCCAAATTTCCATCCTTGAGGTCAAGGATGTTGTTAAGAGGGAGGCATTGATACGTTGTTATAATTGTGAGCTATTATAGTCAATTGTAATAGTTGAGGGACTTGTATTGTCATTTAGCCATAGTTAGTTGATAGAAATAACGATTGTAACGACGGAGTTAGGTATTCGGTTAATAATAAATTCGTTTCCCTCTCGTTCTCTTTCAATCTCTCAACTGATTAACCAATTCCAGAATCATTTCTTCCACTATGATTCTCAATTGCTAATCGAAGCTCATCCATTGTGAAATCGTGAGCTCAATCTATCGAATCGTATCATTCCACTTCCTTCCACTTCCTTCGTTAAATGAGACCCGGGAACACAGCGCTAGTACCATTTTTTATATGGACTTGGTGCAAGGAAAGATATGAAAACAAACATTTGACCACCCTCTGAACAAGTCAGAAAATGCCAACTAAGCTGACAAAAAATCTTAACAAGCATTAGTCAAGACTTCAATATCTATTTTGTTGTATCAAATCACAATTTGTCTTATCAAATAAGAAGAACAACACCAAAGAAAATGAAATCAAATGTAATCGTCGAGTATTATTGACGAAACGAAATTGATTAACAAGCATATTAACCCCTAAAGATTGGAAACAAAGAGGAATGGAATCAACAACCGAGCCCGTAAACTCTTATTTGACCTCAACGGCCATTAAAAAGCATATATACACCACTGGTCCCTAGAGAATTACTTATTGACACTTTAACCCCTAAAGATTCAAACATACACTTAACCAGTTTATTAACCCAGTTAACGAAAAACATTAACCGCAACTTATTCCTTAACAATCTCCACCTTAAACAAAGTTAATTCATTCCCTTATTAAATGCGCACTTAAAGCACAACATCTCAACAACATTGAGTAAACAGTGATCCTAAGGATTTGAGTACCCGAATGTGCTAAGACATCATTATCATTATCATGATCAAGCTGATTTCACTCTAGAACAAAGTTAACCAATGTTTAACTTCTTCATACCGAATTCAAATTTAGGACCAGGTAATGATTTGGTGAACATATCAGCTGCATTATCTATGGTATCCACTTTTACAACCTCAACTTGTTTAGAGTTTATCACATCTCTAATCCAATGCAGCCTAACACAAATATACTTGGTTCTCTCATGGTAGACTTGATTCTTTGACAACGTTACTGCACCCTGGTTATCACATAAGACCACTGTATCCTCTGATTTTACACAAGTTCTTGCATAAAACCATTTTACCAAATAGCTTCTTTCATATCTTTAATCAAAGCTACATACTCTGGTTTAGTAGTGGATAGGGCAACTATATGTTGCAAAGAAGCCGCCACCACCGCCTGTGCCGTCGCCGCTGAAGAGAGGGTTGCGGCCTCCGCAGCCATCGAAGCCGCGAGGGCGGACCACCGTGAGGTGGTGTTCGCCCTCCCCGTGCCACCGAGGCCTATGTTTGAGCCGCCTCGTGTCGTCGCCGTCGAATCCGTAGGAAGCCCTAAGTGGCTGACACCACTTTATGCCGTCGCCGTCACGCCACTTCCTCCGCCGCTACCACGCGTGACGAATGAA
Organism: Deinandra increscens subsp. villosa; assembly: GCA_039602395.1. Classification (NCBI taxonomy): domain Eukaryota; kingdom Viridiplantae; phylum Streptophyta; class Magnoliopsida; order Asterales; family Asteraceae; genus Deinandra; species Deinandra increscens. The sequence goes on from JBCNJP010008155.1 coordinate 11,023, forward strand.
ATCGCCGTTGGATCGGTTCCATCTTCGCACACCGTGGAGAACATGGATTCGGGTGTCGCGATACGCGACAACGTTTCGTTACCGCCACCACCGACGGTTCACCCGGTGAACACGACCATGGTGCCCGAGCCGTCGTCTTCGCAAGTGGTCGAAGACTTGACTCGCATATTCGATTCAGACGTTCACGTTCATGCTAGCGCCAGATATACCTTGGCGGGATCCGAACATTCGTTCGAGACACCGGGGTTCGATGAACTGGCGCTAGCATGAACGTGACCAGATCCTGTCTATGGTTTTACTTGTTCGCGTTGTAAAACATTTTCCGACTGCGTAATTAATTCCGCTTAATTAACCCGTTAATTTAGTCGGTAATAAATTTTTAACAGGCAACCCGGATACCCACTATAAAACCTAACAATGGTATCAGAGCCACGATCACCGCGCGTAAATCAGAACCGATCTTTTCGTAGCCGGAGTTCGCAATTTCGATTCAATTCCAAATTGTGAATCGAATTACTTGTTTAATTCGTATTTTATATAGGCCTGGCAAATCGTGTCAGACATGACCTGTTAAGACACGACACGATAAGACACGACACGATTGGTCTCAAACATGAACACGACACGATAATTTTCGTGTCTAGTTTTCAACACACGAACATGACCTGTATTTTAACGGGTCGACACAATAAAACTTGTTTAGACACGAAATTTTAACTAATCGAGGGTCGACACGATAAAACATGTTTCACTCAACCTGTTTAGACACGAACACGACATGTATTTTAACGGGTTTAAGAATTAAGAGATGTATGAGTGTATGTTACGACAGAAATGGAATGGAATTTTCAGAGACGTCACCTAATAATCAAATTTTAATAGATCTTTAATATATTATTTAAAAATATATATATTATTAAATTATAAACGTGTCTTAACAGGTTAACATGTTTAGACCTGTTAAAACACGAAAATTAACATGTCTTAACAGGTCGACCTGTTAACAAAACGAAACCTTTTAAGCCCAAACACGAAACCTGTTAACATTGTCGTGTTTCGTGTCGTGTTTTCGTGTCCGTGTCAAAATTGCCAGCCCTAATTTTATATTATTGTGTATTACGGTTGACCTCTTTATTTAAAATACATGTTTTGTATGATGGCGTGTTTGTTTTCTCTGATTGGCCCAAACGATTGGCCCAAACGATTGGCCCAAACAGTTGGCCCAATTGTATTTTATTTTCGTTTTGGTGGACCCGCTGTTTTTCGGGTTTCAAAGTTGGAACTAGAGCTAAGTTTGCTACATGTTTAGTAAATTTCAATTATGTAAAAACCAAGACCTAAAGATCGAACACTCGCCAACAGGAGTTTGAGAGGCTAGTGGGAGCTGAACCGGATCCGAGAACGCATCGAGTTGGCTTCCATGTGGTTGTGCACTTTTACTTTATTGTCCCTAACGGTCTTGCTAATATGGCTCTAGCAAGACCATGCCGTATGCCGTTAACACACAATTAACCATTCGCGACACATAGATATTTTAAATAGGTTATTTAAAATAATTGTCCCGAGTGATGATAGGGTTTATCGTTTGTGTCTAACAAACAATATATATTAAAAATGGTTTTAATATCCCTATCCGATAATAATAAATTGATAGTTCATGTCGTCCAAAATTAAGTCATACTTGGAACGGACTTACCGATGCATCAGTGTTGGAGAATTTCAACACCGCACTTGGTGTTTAGGGTACCTTCCAAGGTGGAGGCATTGGAATATTTCAACACCGTGTCTGCCACATTGACCATTTGAGACTACTATCTCTTTACTTGTACGTGTTTGTAGTGTTGGAGTATTTCAACACCGCACTTTGAGTGTGTCGATTAAGGTGGGCATGGATGAGGCTAAACGTATCGCAAAATACAAACAGTTGTATCATGCGTCCTCATAAACGAGAGTTGTGACTGAGATTTCGCAATTGACACCCGCTATCAGTTTGGTTACATGAGTTTGCTCCTGAGGCTCATTTGGCGGTCTCAAGTAAAATCGTATAATCGAATTCTCAATTTTCTTATTGAATAAATCTTACCAATTTATAATAAGAAAATATTTTACACCGGAAATACTAATATAAAATACTTTGCTTATTTAAGAAGGCTAATGAAAACACAGTTCCTCTAAGTTCTATGACAACTCTCGACCCATTCATTGAGACGAACTTCTTATCATGGAAAACCCTCCTGAGGAACATCTTGAGGCTTTCCGGAAAGCTGTATGTTCTTGATCAACCCATCCCGAGTTTGCTGTCTTACTTGCTAAACGACCGCTCACAGATGGAAATCCAGAACACACTAACGGCTCTAGGGAAGTCACTAAGCCGATGTTATCTAGCATGACACCAAATTTTCGGTATAACTTTAACGACATGGGAGTGTATGATATCATGAAGAAACTCAAGGATCTCTTTGAGATAAGCAAGAGGAGTGAGCGATGTAGAGCACTTCAGCATTTTATGAACTGCACTATGTCGCCGAACACCTCAGCTTACGATCATGTCATGATGATGAAGGGGTATCGCGACAGACTAGTCGACCTCGGCTACACCATTCCTGATGGAATGGCCCTGGATGTAGTCTTCGGATCTTTACTCCAACATTATCGCATTCATGCGATTAATTGCTCGGCTCAGACTATAGATGAGGTTGTGACATTATTTCCTAATGTCAAGATCATGACCACACCAGCTGTGCTCAGAGTTGCTGATACATGTATAACCAAGCCCAAGAACAAGGTTAAATAGAAAATAGGGCAAGAAACCATTAGCGCCTCCTCCTTAGGAACGTCAATGCTTTGAATGTAATCAGATGGGCCACTGGAAACGTAACTGCCCCATCTACTTGGCTAAGATCATGATAACTAGAAACTCCGGCAAGGGTTCCTCATCAGGTATGTCAATACACGTTATTGAACTTTTAACTGTTTCCTCCAATACATGGGTATTTGATACTGGATGTAGTTATCACATCGTTACTGTTTTACAGGAATTTGAGAAGTGAAGAAGATAGAATAAGGCGGCATGGAGCTCATCGTTGGTGATGGCAAAAAAGTCCCGGTCTTGGCCACTGGCACATATTCTCTTACATGCCCTTATGGCCTTGTAGTTACTTTAGTTAACTGTTTATATGAAAAGGCTTGTCCAAAAACATTATTTCTGTCTCTTCCCTATTTGAACAAAGTTTTAAGTACAAGCTAGTTTGATGGTAATACCATTGATGTGTGTGGTTTTGGACATGAAATGATAGCAGGTTTCGGGCTAAAATCGTCAAAATAAACTTGAAAATATTAAATTATATTTATTTCTGATGATTATCGTGAGTTTTCAGGTTTAAACGACGTGGGCACGGAAAACGAGGCAAAAAACGGAGAAAATAGTGAAGCTGAGGAAACTCATGACTTGGAAGCCCTGAGACCCCTTTTCATGACTTGCCAGGCCATGTGATCAGGAGTCAGGGTGTCACCAGTGATCGGAAGCCATGAGACAAGCTCACATGACTTGAAGACTTGATTTTGGCCAGTGCACCACTTGCCCAAGCCTTGAAAGGCCCTTTCAAGGCCTCCAAGCCGTGTGCCGACACAGTCCCAAGCCCTGCGGCCCAGTCACAGTGATCAGAGCTGATTTGCCGATGGCGCACCACTTCCCCATCCCTTGAAACCACCTCCCACGGCTTGCAAGTGGTGCGCCAGACCAGGAAATTATGGAAACCCTAGATTTCGAATTCTTATAAATAGGGGGCCTCCCCAACCACCAAAACTCATACAAGGGAGCAGAAAACAAGCCTAGAGTGAAGCCTTTCGAAGCATTCGAAGACTTGGAGCATTCGACGAGTCTAGAATCTTCGATTTTCATAATTTCGAGCTTCTATTTGGTATTGTATATACATTTAGCCATGAATTCCTATTTGAATCAGATTTGTTTATGTTTAAACATTAACATGGTTGGCTAAACTCATCGTATCGTTTAGGCATAGACGAGCCCAACCATGGTTTAATCTTGTAATTTTGTCGTTTTTTACATACGATTATGGTTTGAAGTTATAGTTTTGTTTCTTTGTTTCAATTGATGACATTTGTGTTCTTGATTGTTCTTGGATACTTCTTAGGCTTGTGGGACCCTCATCATTAGGTTGCAGAGCACCGACCGATCAGGAATCCTATTGTATAGCCGAACCACAGAATCTGCGGCATACGCGTGAACTAGCAATAGTCACGATCGTTAAGAACCATAGTCACCATTCACGAGTTCAACCCTTAGGGCTGAGTGAGAAATTACCTACCCTCTGCCAGTAGCCACCCTTGACATTGTCAAGTAAACTAAGTAGTCACCGATAGGTCGGGTCTGCCCTTACTTAGTCGTGTCTAGGACCTGCTGGGTCAATTGATCCATAGAACTTAATTGCTTCACAACCCTAGAACCGTTAGGATCATCCATACCCTAACCCTTTGACCAGTTGTGAGTTGAGTCACCGATAACTCGGGACTTAGCCTAGGGCACTTCAAATCCATAAACAACTTGTCTACACTTCACCATGGACCATTAGTAACCATTTAGAGCCTGTCTATAACCTTAATAGTGAACCAGTCCATAGGAATTAGGTCGCCTTGTCTTAGGAACCCAATTCACATAAGCGACAAGGCGTATGCACAAAACCGATACAATCGATTAGACCTGGGTGGGGGAGTCATTGCCTAAGCGATCCTCTTACACTATTGAACTAAACAAACCCAATCTTCAATCTGTTCTCTTAAAACCATCCACATTTCAAATTCATATTTTCAAAATACAAAAAAAAAACCGGCTTAACTAAAAACCAACTGTTTTGCATAAAACGTGTCCTTGAGGTTCGACAACCCGGTATTTACCAACACTATACTATACATGGCAGGTATACTTGCCTACGTGTGTGTGTAGTCCCTAGGTGGATAACCATTTTTATAAATTTAAAACCTGATAGTGTAAGACCATATTTTTATATACACTTTTACACACATCAACCATTTTAACTTACTTTAACGATATGTTTTATTTCGAGGCTAGACCTCGACATGGTATATATGAGATAATTGTTCAAATGAATGATCAACTCTATCATGTTTCTAAACGAAACAAAGTTGATAACGATTCTTCGTTATGACATCATTGACTTGGTCACATAAGCAAGGCTCGCATCAAGAAGCTACAATCTGCAGGGTTTCTCGAATCTACTGATGCAGATTCCTTCGACGAATGTGAATCTTGTTTATCTGGGAAACTCACCAAGTCACCTTTCACCCATGTTGGTGGAAGGTTTGTTAGGATTGATACACACTGATGTGTGTGGACCCTTTCGAACCGAAACGATAAATCGTGAACACTACTTCTTATCTTTCATAGATGACTGTAGCAGATATGCTTACGTCTATCTGATGAAACACAAGCACGAGACTTTTGACAAGTTTAAAGAGTTTTATAAGGAAGTAGAGAATCAACTGAATCGAACTATTAAAATACTTCGATCGGATAGAGGTGGTGAGTATCTTAGCAACGAATTCCTCGATCATCTCAAGGATTGTGGAATTATAACCCACTCCTCCTGGTACACCCCAGTTAAATGGCGTTAGTGAGAGTAGAAGTTGAACATGGTTCGATTGATGATGTGTAAGACTAACTTGTCCCACTCCTTTTGTGGCTATGCTCTCCCGCTCGCTTAATTAATCTGGCACCGATCAAGAAATTGGACAAGACCCCATACGAGATATGACATAACTCTTCTCTAAAGCTTTCTTACCTCAGGGTATGGGGATACGAAGCTTGTGTCACTAGCGAATCTGACAACAAGCTTGATCCTCAAGGTGAAAAGGTGATTTTCATCGGATGCTACTGTAATACCGGCTATTACTTTTACCATCCTCAAGAAAACTATGTTTTCATCAAAAGGAAGGGTAAGTTCTTCGAGAAAGAATTTCTCAACAAAGGAACCAATAATGATCCAGTGGATCTTGAAGAAATTCATGAAACGCAAAACCCTGAGATGGTCGATATGTCTGACCGACAAATGGTTGTCGCACAATCAGACCAAAACACAAGCGTTTGCAGGAGCGAAAGGACACGAAGGGAACCTGCTAGATACCTCGGTCATCTAGAAGCTTCGAATGTCCTGTTAGTAGCAGATTCTAATGACGAACCTACTAATTATAAAGTTGTTGTATCAAATCCTGAATCTAACAAATGGCTTGAAGCCATGAACGCTGAGATGCAATCCATGCATGATAATCAAGTTTGGGACTTGATCGAGCTACCCACCGGTTCTCGGGCAGTAGGGAGTAAGTGGATCTTTAAAAGAATAACTGACATGCATGGAAACGTCCAAACCTATAAGGCACGGCTTGTTACGAAGGGTTTCACTCAAACCCAAGGGGTTGACTATGAAGAAACCTTCTCGCTCGTGGCCATGATCAAATCGATCAGGATATTGCTTGCCATAGCCGCATACTATGACTATGAGATATGACAAATGGATGTCAAAACCGCATTTCTGAACGGACAACTCACTAAGGATGTCTACATGGTTCAGCCCAATGGTTTTGTCGATCCAAAATATCCAAATAGGGTTTGCAAACTAATTAAGTCCATCTATGGACTTAAACAAGCATCTCGAAGGTGGAATCTTCGCTTCGACCAGAAAGTCAAACAATTTGGCTTTGCTCAAAACGAAGATGAGCCTTGTGTTTACAGAAAGGCAAGTGGGAGCACTATATCCTTCCTCATCTTGTATGTGGACGATATACTGATTATAGGAAACAACATACCCATGGTTACCGACATTAAGAAATGGCTTTCATCTTGCTTCGCTATGAAGGATCTTGGAGAAGCCGCTTTTATTCTGGGAATTAAGATTCACAGAGATCGATCGAAGCGACTTCTAGGTCTCAGTCAAAGTACATACATTGACAAGATTATAGCACGGTTCAATATGAACAACTCCAAGAAAGGAGTTGTCCCTATGACAAAGTGTGCTATCTTGGACAAATCTCAATCTCCTAAAACAGAGAAGGAGATCAACCAAATGGCTTCGATCCCATTTTCTTCGGCTATAGGCTCAATTATGTATGCCATCCTCTGCACACGCCCGGATGTCTCGTTTGTGTTGAGCTTGTCAAGTCGATACGAACAGAGTCCTGGTCAAGCTCACTGGACTACTGTAAAGAACATACTGAAATACTTGAGAAACAAAAGTGAGATGTTTCTAGTATATGGAAGAACTGATGAGCTGGCTGTAAAATGTTACACCGACGCTAGTTTTCAGACTGACTGAGATGACTCTCGCTCGCAGTCAGGATACGTATTCACCCTCAATGGAGGAGCTGTTTCGTGGAGAAGTTCCAAGCAGCCAGTAGTGGCCGATTCCACTACTGAATCTGAATACATAGTTGCCTCAAAAGCTGCTAAAGAAGTAGTGTGGATGAAGAAGTTCATCAGTGATCTCGATGTGGTTCCAAGTGTCAAGCAAACAATCAAGATGATGTGCGATAACACATGCGCTATTGCTCAAGCCAAAGAGCCAAGGTCTCACAAGAAGGCCAAGCACATTCTGAGGAAATTTCACTACATAAGAGAAGTATGCGAAAGAAATGAAATAAAGATATGCAAAGTGGACACATATCAAAACTTAGCTGATCCTTTTACAAAGCACATGACTCATGAGACTCATGATCGTCACAGAGAAGCGATAGGGCCTCAATTAGCAAAAGACATGTTTTGATTTAGTATTTGGGTGTACGAACATAAAAGTTATCTTTACTATTCATATTCCATCGGTAAATGCAATATGGAACTTCATAACTGTGTTCGATGTTTATACGTTTAATCGTCCCTGAACAATTGTTGATATTGTTCTAAATGTATGTAGTCGATTAGAGACGTGGGAGCGACTCTAAACTAAGACTATTATGATTTTGAACCTTAAAACGGTTTAACGTTCAAAGTCACAGACCTCGTTACGGAATGACGTTGGACGTAACTCGCATCAAGCAATGCAATCATGGACAGCTTTGCTTGCTTGATTAATGGTATGCTCTAATGTTTTCTTGGACCTGAGACGTATACTAGAACTCTCGTTTACAGCAGATTATTCTTTAATTGTAGCCTAACGTTATCGCGTAACTGCCAATCATAACGCCTATTTTTGGGAATAGATCTAAACTTCAGTGGGAGTTGTATGCCTCAACATGTGATTTCGTACTCTTGCTTCAACAACAGCTAGACATAATGGCGCCCTCATTGATTCAAAGTGTGAAGTGTGAGGCATCACCCAAACTTACTGTGTGTGTGATTGGTTCACTTCGAATCTGTAGCGAGACTATAATCGACGAGTATTAATATGAGAGTCCATGTCTCATTTTCAACTATGTCTAATAGGGAAAGGAACATATGACAACGATTACCATAAGTCCTCAATCTGCTTGCTGTATAACCAAATATACTTTGGTTGACGACTTAAAGTGTCAACATTGGTTGGTGTAGCCATGCATAGCTAGAGTGCCTCTGACTACAAACGTTAACTTATCGCGATCAGTCCAAGTGGGAGACTGTTGGATATTGACCCGTAAGAGTTACACCGGTGTCAATGAACTAAAACACTAATTACTGGTTAATTAGTTATTGAACGATTAAAAAAATAAATACCTGTTATTTATTTATCGTAACGAAACAAAAATATACATTCCCTAAACTAAAAATATAAATTAAAATTTTGAAAATTCTTAATAAAAACTAAAAATAAATATTACATAGAGAAATATTATATAAATTAAAACATTTAAAAAATACATAAATTAGCCAAAGGAAATAAATTGGTTTGAAAACTGGGTGACATGGATGACATTCACATTTTTTAAAAGCACGGCTCTTCACGACCGCACTTTACATTGCGGCATTCCATTTTATACGGCCTCTCTCCACCGTTGTACGTGGTGTAGCCGCAGGTGGCTATACTCCACCATAGCAACACCGCGGTGTGTGACACAATCTTTACTAACCCTAACCCATCTAATCTCCTTTTAGCATCTCGTGAGTGGTGACTACTGCCTCAATACCAAACACATCACTTTAACTCTTTAAACTCCATCCACTCACTTTATAATTGTATTTGTGTAGACTTGATCATCAATGATCAATCCTTCTTTGTAGATACCAAACTAACTAAGCAGCCTCTAAAACTACAGTGAAATTTGGCTCATTCATCGGTAGCATCTCGTTCGATTTAATTACATTATTTTAACCTTGTTTTATAATCATGTCGTGCATACCACCAAATAAGTAATATATTTTATAATCATATAAGTGCATATTCAATACAATGAATATAAATTAGAGTGAACATAAACTACATCATCAAAGCCCAAGAGCTGTCAAAATCTTATCCTTCCCGTGCACAATTTTCATGCTTACATATCATCTAATTATCTAGAGATTGGTACCATACCTAAACTCCCCCAACAATAATTCATTCACTTTTGTGTTCATCCCAGCTGTATGTTTTGTTTTTTTATAGTAGATTGAAAGTACTTGTTTGGGTCATTTGTTTCTGAGATAGATATGCATTTTAACGTTCTTGTCCAAACTCTGACGTGGAAGTGATAAAAATGGAATCACTAAATTAAAGGCGATGGGCTTTTTCTTCATTATTGTTTGATATTTTGTTCTTACATGGAATTCTTTTCCTAATTAGAATAAGTTAATATTATCATGGATAATCTCGCATGTTCTATTTGTACGTTGTTCATGACGTAGTACTGAACCTGTACTCTTAAACCATAGAAACTAATCCTTAGTTTGTTTTCATGGTCGGTTCCTCTTTTAACTTTTGGTCACTCTGTCTCTCGAAATTTTCAATTCCATGATAAACGATTTGGTTTAAGTTTTATATCAATTATCAAAACCGATTCTATGCATGAAGGACTGTAAGATTAACCAATGTTTTAAAAACCGGTTCAACCGGTCCGGTTCAACCGGTTCAACCGCCAACCGGTTATCATACCGGTTTTTTAATCCCCGGTTTTTTGGACATAACCGGACCGTTTTGAACCGGGCGGTTTTCCGGTTTTTTCCGGTTTTTTCCGGTTCAACCGGTCCGGTTCAACCGGTTTTCTGAGAGTTTTAAAAAAAAAATATTTTTTTTTAAATTTATTGTTATTTTTTATTATTTTTTAAAGTTTAAAACTTATATATTCTTATGAAATACCAATTTGGTATTATTTTTTAGTGGATTATCATTGTATTTTAACTATTTTCGTTGTGGTGTATAAATTTATTAACATTTTTATAAAAATATATATATAAATCCCCTAACCGGTTCAACCGGCCGGTCTAACCGGTCCGACCGGTCGAACCGGCCCCGGAAAGTTTTCCGGTTCAACTAAAAAACCGGTTTTTAAAACATTGGGTTATAGTGAACCTATACAGTATACACCGCGTACTGTTAAAAACGTTTAAAATTCTTCGCATTTATCAGTGAGACATTATCGGTGCTTAATACCAGATTAGCCTAGTGCAATTTCATAGCCTAGCAACTCAACTTCTAGATCAGCCTAGTAGAATGTTTTTTACAATGTTTTAAAAACCGGTTCAACCGGTCCGGTTCAACCGGTTCAACCGCCAACCGGTCATCATACCGGTTTTTTAATCCCCGGTTTTTTGGACATAACCGGACCGTTTTGAACCGGACGGTTTTCCGGTTTTTTTCCGGTTTTTTCCGGTTCAACCGGTTTTCTGACAGTTTTAAAAAAAAAAAATATATATTTATTGTTATTTTTTATTATTTTTTAAAGTTTAAAACTTATATATTCTTATAAAATACCTATTTGGTATTATTTTTTAGTGGATTATCATTGTATTTTAACTATTTTCGTTGTGGTGTACAAATTTATTAACATTTTTATAAAAATATATATATAAATCCCCTAACCGGTTCAACCGGCCGGTCTAACCGGTCCGACCGGTCGAACCGGCCCCAGAAAGTTTTCCGGTTCAACTAAAAAACCGGTTTTTAAAACATTGAGATTAACATATAGTATACTTTTTATATATATATTGTATATTATACATGCTTAATTAATTAGTTTGTGTCATATTAAAACATGTATTTTGAATTGTAGGAAAACCGTTCGCAAATTTGGTATAAAATAAATATTTTATTTAAGTACGATTACAACAAAAGAAATAAAACTAATTTATTACAATACACTCGAAAGGAAATTCTACTCCTACTACAATTACTGGGAAAAATGAATGATTACACAAGGAAATAAAAGAAACAACTTACAATACAATTACAAAGGAAATGAAATAATGCTTACAAGAGAAAAGACAAAAGAAAGAAACATGCAAACAAATTTATTTAAGAAAAAACAAACAGAAGGTTTTGATGATGGTGTAAAAACAACTGTTAAATAACTTTGAAAGAGGTTTTGAAAGAAGTTCTGTAAAAAGATGAAAGACGAAAAAACTTTTGGCGAAGGCTTCGGGTCAAAACCCGGGTCCCTTAAAACAAATTCCGGGTCCCTTAAAACAAAATACCTTAGAGGCTTGAAGAAACCGAAGAACGGGATGAAGATCTTGAGAGAAAGTATGAGGAAGAGAAGAGAGAAGTCTATGTGGAATTCGATGTGTTTTGCCTTAACTAATTGGGCTGTATTTATAGTGGTGGAAGTCTTTGAGAGCACTCTAAAATAATTCGTAGTCAAACTTTACATTAAACGTCTTTAATGCAAATTGATTTCTAATTAACGCGGAATTACCATAATTAGCTCAAAAATGCGTTTATAGCTTTCAATCCGGAAGAACACGCATGACAGCAGTATCCGGCTGAATTGGCGCTTCCGGACCAACCATCCGCTTGAACTTCAACTGAAGCCACTATTACGGTTGAACTCAGTTCCGCCCGGACCACACAGGTTCGCTTGAACTACCTTCTGGTTCAACTATTCCGCTTAGTCCCAACCGCTGTACTCGTTCCGCTTGAACTTCAGCCGGAACCATTTTTCTGTCTGAAGTCACCTATCTTCCTGACTTCAACCGGACCAATTTTCGATTGAACTTAAAAACAATAAGGCGGCTCTCAAGCGGCGATGCGAAGTGCAAAGTGCGCCATCCAAGCGCCACATTGCGCCTCATACGCACACGTCACACGTGCGCGTGTGTGCGAGTGCGAGTTAGGGCCCCCAGGGTCCAAGGGATGTGTCCTACTAATGGAAACAATAGTTGGTAAGGTTCCCACCTTATAAAGCACTTTTGGTTTCATCCCCCAACCAATGTGGGATGAGTTCCATGCCATACTTGACATTTTTCTCTCTTATTTTCGCAGCTTTCACTGCTGCGAGACCCCAACTTTGAGATTCGACATTTCATTCATACGAGCTCTGTTTTGGACGTGGTTTGGTGCATTGGAAAGCCCTCGCAACGTACTATACAAACTCATAAAATACAGAGGCAACACCCTATGTTATCTGTATTTTATTTTAGTCCAAAGTTGGTGAAAAACTCATTTTCACACTAAGTGGAAAAACACATTTTACACTAAAAATGCGTGAGCGGTGGATCGTCTACTTAGTCGTAATGAAATCAATATTAAACGAAGATGACACGAGATGTAAATACAAAGGATTTGTATTCAACCACTGAGAACCACAAAGTACACTGATAGGAAGTAAGACTCAAACGTACAAGTACCCCACATTACAACACAAGACAAAACTATATATACTAGAACCAAACCCGCTTGGCCAAACCTGACATTTGGACCAGGTTCGGACCTGTCCAAACTTGGAGTTCGCCAAGGGTTTGGACAATATCAAACTTGCATTACTTGTCTTGTACTTGATACTTCACATGACGATCAGGAACCATGTATTAACAAACTCCTCCTCGGCATGTGCAGTATCATCTTCCACTTAAAACTTGTATCTTCTATTTTCAATCAAACTCTTCCTCTTCTTTGATGACGAGTTCAATCTTGAATACTTGATATTACATCGTGTGTAATCTCTTTATCAGCAATCTTCTGAAGACTTGAAGTTGTGATGTTCTCTTTCCACTTAGAAACCTGCCAACATAAATAATCTTGGCGCAAAACATCTCTTCGAGACTCCAAGATATTATGATTTTTGAAATTGATTTCGTATACCGTGTTGATCAATCTAAAAGAAATAAGAAATAAAATCTTTTTGATTTTTTTTAGAAACTTTACATCAAAACACACCTAAAATCTTTTTGGTATTTTCTGATATGAAATGTAAATGCAATACAGAAACAGACACTATTTTTGTTTTTTGTGAGAAAGATCACAACTTGGGATCATACATAATATGCTAAACAACACTTCAATTTCGATTATTGTAGCACATAAGCCATGTCAATTGCAGATATAATGTGTCCAACTTTAAACTCAGGTAGAATCATACTCATAACATCTGGATATGTTAAGGTATTGATTAGATTTGCATTGACCAGTGTACCCCACACTATCAGACATACTCAGATATGCTTTGCGTATCACATTTTGTGATTTCACTTGTGATTTTAATCACATAGTGATTGTATCCATGATATAGTCAACTGTGTTCCATGCAAAAAAAAAATAAGAACGTTAAATCGTCTACCTTAAGGTTAATCTTTCGATACGCAGATAAGGCCTCAGATTTAACAAAATAAGAAAACAAGTTGAAATTGCATAACCCAACAACAATCAGGTCGGTACTCCCGTACATGTAGGGAAAGTCCGATGAGTTATACGAAACACCAATGAAAATAAAGCAGAACGTCAAACGAACAACGATCAGGTCGATCTTTCGATACGTAGAGAAAGTCCGATCGTTTGACAAAATAAAGAAAATCAAACAAGTTTAAATCTTTGCAAAATGAACACATGTATACACAGTGGCTTCTCATTTTATTTTTCATATATTTTTTTTGTAAGGATCAATTCAACCCCTCACACGATATCAAAGTCTATAGTCACCGTGCGGAATCCGGTGACTATAGATGATTCAAGTTAAATTGAAAATCAATAACAAATGTAAGGAATCAATTAAGAAAAACACAAACCGATTGAGAATGCTTGAACACAATCCGATTACTACACCTTGAAAGTCGAAATTCTCTATGAGAATTTCGGTACACCTTGAATCGCAAAACACACAAGAAAACACCAATAGAAGCAACCCTAGACAATTAGTTTAGCTAACCTTATATAGAAAATCCTATGCTTGACCAACAAGCCATAGGATTCGGCCTATAGGGCGTCTAATACGACTAACCAAAAGCCCACACAACCTATTTATATGTTTTAACCCAATTATAATTAAACTAGCCCAAGAGAATTTCTAATGCAAAATCCTCACAAAAATATGGTCTCTAGAATCTTCCCATGGGCTTTGGCATTAGACAGCTTTCACATTCTGAATTTCTTCGACAAATACACAGTAGCTGGATCATACCACAACTCCTTTTCCACAATTTCTGCTACTGCTTGAGTGTAGCTTTTTGCATATTCTTCAGTCTCTTTGGAACTCTCAATCTGATGCTTGGACAACACCAATATGTCTTTCTTGTAAAACCTCATCAAATCATGAACTTCCATGACACTCATAGTTGTTGACTTACAAATTATTTTAGCTTCATCGGTATAATCACTGTATGCCCATGTCTGAAAGTCATCTAAGCATCCTTCAGGATGCCTCATTGGAAAAGGAATACTTTTATTCTTTTCTGTCGGAGGATACAATACATTGCTAAAATTCTTCTTCTCATTTTGCTTCCCATCCTTCTTTTCATTCACCTTAAATACACCACGGTACTTCTTCCAATATGACTTCTGGTGTGGAAAGTCTTCAAACTTCTTGAACTTGCTAAGCACAGCATGCTGCAATTTCTTATAAAAATGCTTTGTATATTCATTCTGTGATGGGTTGGAGAAGGGTACCTTGTATAACATTGTCAAATCCACCGTCGTCCAAGAGTAAAACTGAGTCCAGCACTTTGTAGTACTCTAATGGATAGTGACGCTTCCTTCTAACTACAAACATATTCTTTTCACCGTCAAACATCCAGGACTTCACATCTGCAGTAATTCCTCTTCTATCATGATAATGCTCACCAAGCTGAATCAAGTATTTTTACGGAGGATAAGCAAACGTCTGTGCATCCCAACCACCATCAAACTCAGAAGCAGGTACAATCATATAATCACGAATCATCGGATCTTTATCTTCATTGGTACCTTCAGGCATTGCAGGGCCTGATGCTTCTCGAATATCAGCTTCAAAGTCAAAGACTGGTGATTGTGAGGAACCACTGGCACCAGAACCACTTTCTTTATTGCATGGATCACCCTTATCATCTTTCCTAGGGTTTGTCTTGCTTGATTTGTCAGAATTAAGCTGCCTAATCAGCTTATGCAACTCTCTGAGCTGCCTTGCAAACTCTCTGTTCACCTTCTTTTGATTCTCCAATTCAGTATTGTGGACTTTCTGAATGTCAATTAAATCTCCAATAATTTCACTTTGAGTTGCATTTTGGGCTTTCAGATCTTCAATTTCTTCCCTAATTTCCTTCTCTAACCTGTACTCTGGTGTTTCTACTTCTTTCCCTTTGTCTTGGGCTGTGGGTTGTGAAGACGATTGACCTGCACTTTTACTGGTAGTATGTGGCACTCTTGGATCTAATCTTCTTCTTCTAGGATCATTTGGAGCTTCTTCCGTGTGTTGTGTAGCAACTTAACAGTTTCAGTCAGATCTTCTGTAACAGAAGCACCGAGGGGAGGATCCTCCGTGGTTTTCCGTTTTCTTATCAATGGAATCTCGGCAGTCTCAGTCACAACATCCTCGACTTCTATGTCATCAAGATAGAAATCATAGTTTATAGAGTCACTTTCATCAAAATGTAGAGCTCCAATCTGCACGTCTTCTAGATCAAAGTCTTCCCACTCGAACTATCTGAGATTTCAGTAACTAGCTTCTGAGAGGCAGGCACATTGTGCTCTTCTTCAATGACAACATTTCTCTGGACAGGAACCTCCTCTCTTGCAATCTCTACAAATTCACCAAACTTATCACCAAATGGAACCTTATCAGTTAATTTCTTCTTAGGGTTAATTATAGGGAAAACCTCATTCCCTATTGGTTTGGTGTCATGTGTATCATTGGACTTCCTCAAGGCTGGATATCTTAAATCCAGAGCCAGTTGCATAAACCTTGGGACTGCAACAAATTTCTTGTCCCTTGTCACTACAGCTTTGACATCTTCAAAGATCAATCTAGACCAGTTGAATCTAACACCTCTAACCAGTGAAACCATTGCATGAGTGTGCACCTGGTTTAGCTGATCCGTTGAGCTCTTCTTAGCAATGATGCATTTTTGCAAGTAGTGAGCCAACATCCTCCAATAAGGTGGAATAAGAGCCTTCATAGTTGGGGGTGACATAGTATGATATCCCATCTGCTTCAAACACTGGGTAACCATTTCTTTATCTAAAGCCATAGGATCAGCAGCCACATCTTTCAGTCTAAGAGCCTGTCTAAAATTTTCTTCAGTCAATGCCACAGTTGTTCCTTGTATCTTAGCAATAATCTGCTTTCCATCATCAGAAATAAAGGCAGTCTTCCAGAATTCTTGTTGCATTCTTTTGCATATAACAGGATTGGCAGTAAGAGCATAGTGTAGGCATCATCTCTTCAATCCTTCAATCATGGACGTGTACTTCTCTTTATAGTCAATAGGTGGATCTAGAAAGTATGCAACCGTGTTGTGATCCTTAATAAACTCCAAGTCCCTGCATTCACAAACACAAATAAAATCCAAAATAGACACAAAATTCATCAGTTATAAGGATTTCTCGAAAAACGGGCAGCATAACGACTTAAAAATGGAGAAAAACCATTTGAAACATCATCAGGTACCTTTCCGATCGAAAAGCAGGGTTTTCGATCGGAAAGCATCCGTCCGATCGAGAAGTCACTGGTTACCGAGATCCTTGGTCGAAAAGTGGAAGTCCCGATCGAAAAGTCCAAGCCCCGATCAAAAAGCATAGCTTTCGATCGGAAAGCTCAGTTTCCCGATCGAGAAGTCCCAGGTCATCGGTAACCACTGATCGAAAAGTTTCGGGGGCCGATCGAAAAGCTTTTCAGCCTGATCGAAAAGCCCCTCGCTCGATCGAGAAGCCTTGTCTTCTTCACAACAAACCTGCACCTTAATTAACCAGTCCATATATGCGTGTTTCGAAAAAAATTTCACCCAAACAATAGACCCAATCCATAATCCCTTCCAGTCCCGACAAAAAAATCACAAAAACTGAGCACATACTCGAGGCAGTCCCGAGCGGGTTTAGCCACACGCTTCAATCGGGGAGCCATTGCTCAAATCACCACCGGGGTTGCGTTCGATGAGAGATTCCGACCGAACAGGTGTCGTTGAATGGAGGAGATGGTGGCAGAGGGTGGCGGATTGAAGAGGGCAGTGGCGGCGGTGATGTGCGCAATCGAAGGGGTTTTGGTGGTCAGTTTTGATGCGGATGATGGTGGTGAGCTCGCAGGGTGGTGGCGAGCGGTGTTGGTGAGTGATAGTGGTGGCAACAGGTGGTGGTGGTGATCGGAAAAGGTGGGTGGCGGTGGTTAGGGTTTTTCTAAAAAGGAAAAGGGGAAGTGATGGGGAGGAGAACCCGATGGTTCCCTTTACCCCATCTTATTTTTAAAAATTTTCACTTTGACCCCCTCTAAATTTGAATGTTAATCCCTTTAACCCACAACTTTAAACAAACAAACTCTTTTGTTAAATTTATCACCAATTAGACAACCTTACCCACGTTCATTACAGAAAGCTTCCCCTGAACTCAAGCCCGAGAGTTTTATTATCTGGCAACGTTTACTCAAAAAATAAAGAAAATAAATAGAATAAGACAACACAAAAAAAATTAAGATAAAAATAAACTAAAAATCTTAACCAACTGAGTTTTGAGTGAAGAGGCATTGTGAGGGATCATACCAGATAGTCTGTGACTGAGGAACCCTTTTCAGCTTCAGTTACTTCGCGTGTTCAGGCAATTACCGGTATTATGGTCCATCTTTAAACCCATGCCGCTTTCTCTTACTCAGGCAGTTTCATCACATAATTTATATTTTAAGGTTTATTAATTATGAAAATCTATCCAGGTCACACACATAAGTCCTAGGTATAATTTGTACACTCTATCAAGTACACCTGGTTTCCGTACAACATTTTTCACGACACCTTTCCTTAAGCCTAACATCATGCTCCAGACTGGGTTGAGAAAAGAAAGAATAGATCACGGAGGTTTTTGTTGGAAAATATACATAGTCAACTGAATTTTTGAAAGATTTTTCATAATGCTCTCATTAGTGACAATGGCTGAGGGTTTTGAACTCTTGAGGGTCTCTTTTGGCTGTGCACATTGGCATCTTTTGGGTTTAAAATGTATGTACAATGTGATCTTAACCGTTGCGGATCAGGGAGGTTCCAGGTCTCTGCTTTCGCAGAACAGAGGAGTCCTGACTCACGTACAACATTCCAGGTCATTGCTTACGTAAAGCAGAGGGAATGGGAGTTTTTGAGCATGACATTAAAACTCAGAACCGGGCGTGTGTCTCAAGATTCCTGGTACACAGTCAAATAGAAATTGTACTAACCTAAGTGTGTGCTTCCTATCAAGCATCATACGTTATCTTCAAGTGGTGTGAGAAAGCATACCTTTTCATTGATTGACAACAGAGCCTACCAAGCATATCGGCCATGAATCACAGCTTTTCACATCCACCTTACACGTGTCAATCAGCAAACACCTGGAAATTTATATCACTTCCCACCGTAATCTCCCAGTTGATGCTGCAACCATACCACCTGTGAATAGCAAGCAGATGCAGCCACATATTCTGCTTCGGCTGTCGACTGGGACACCGTGTGTTGCTTCTTGCTCTGCCAAGCTACCAACCTGTCACCCAAGAATTGCGCTCCGACAGACGTGGATTTCCTGTCAAGCTCATTTCCACCATAATCACTGTCAGTGAAAGCATACAGATTAAATCCCGACTCTTTAGGGTACCAGAGGCCAGTCGTGGCCGACCCTTCAAATATTTAAAAATACGTTTAACAGCAGATAGATGAGAGAGTTTCGGATTAGCCTGGTAACATGCGCATTGGCACACTGCGAGCATGATATCTGGACGGTTGGCGGTTAAATACATCAGCGACCCGATCATAGACCGGTACATATGCTCGCTCACCGGTTGACCGTCTGGATCTCTGGTAAGTGCAGGCCTGGCCGCCATGGGTGTGGAAACAGGCTTCGCATCCATCATCTTGTATTTTTCCAAAATTTCTGTGACATACTTGGCCTGGTGGATAATATCCACTGTCCCTTTGCTTCACTTGTAATGCAAGGAAAAATTCCATCTCGCCCATCTGACTCATCTCAAATTTGTGCGCATCACCTTCTCAAACTCTTTGCACAAATCTTCATTGGTTGACCCGAAGATGATGTCATCAACATATACTTGTACCATGATTATGTCATGCTCCACCTCCTTTCTGAAAAGCGTTTGATCCACTATGCCTCTTGTATACCCGTGTGCTAGAAGATGATCAGTCAAAGTCTTGTACCAAGACCGAGGGGCCTGGTGTAAGCCATACAATGCCTTGTCTAGCTTGTACACATGATACGGGTGTTCCTCATCAATGAAGCCAGGAGGTTGAGTGACATATACCTCTTCATCCATATCAGCATATAAAAAGGCTGTTTTCACGTCCAATTGGTATAAGTGAAGTTCATGTAGGATGCGTAAGCTAAAAAGACTCTTATTGCCTCTAATCGAGCAACTAGCGCGTACACTTCATCATAATTCACCCCTTGAATCTGTTTGTGGCCTTGAACCACCAACCTAGCCTTCTTTCCTGACAATAATGCCATTGTCATCCTTTTTATTTTTGTAAAGCCATCGAGTTATGATGACCTTTTTGTCAGCAGGCCTTTCTACTAACCTCCAAACTTGAAGCCGTGAGAATTGATTCAGTTCTTCATGCATGGCTTCTACCCAACTAGGATCTGTCAAAGCCATAGTAATGTTAGGAGGCTCAATTTGAGAGATGAAACAGGAATACATGCAATGATTGATGTCCCCTGACCGGCTTCTTGTTACCACCACTGATGCTAACGGACCAATGACGTTGTCCAAGAGGTGATATTTATGGATCCTGGTTTCTGCAACGGCTTGAACGAGAATTACAGAAGGTAGATCTGTTTGATCTGGTTCGTCATTTGTTTCAGCTTCTCCCTCTGCATCAGCTCCATATGTTTGAGAAGTGTCTGTACCAGGGTTGTTGTCTGCCTCATGGTCACTCTCCGTAGCAGCTGTTTCCTGTACTTGTGTAGGATCTGTTTCAGGGACAGTATCAGCTGTCTGTACCGGAGCTTTTGTAATGGAGTGAGTTATTGATGGTCCTGAGATTGTGTCTTCAAAAAGTTCTTTGACTATGACTGGTTCCAATCCTAACGGAAGGAAGAATTGATTGTAGTCAAAAGCTTGAGGAGGACCCACTCTACCCTCTGATAGATTTTCTTCTAACCAATTCACATTGGTGGACTCCATCACAATTCCGGTTGTTTTGTTGAACACCCTGTAGGCAGAGCTGGCAGAGTAACCTACAAAATAACATTAATAAGATTTAGCAGCAAACTTTGGTGCTTCAGTATTTACTAAAACTGTGCAAAGACACCCAAAAGCCCGAAGGTGCCCAATTCTGGGCTTGTCATGATAGATTAGCTCATAAGGGGTCTTCTGCTGCCGCTTATTGATGAGCACCCTGTTCTGGACATAACAAGCAGTGTTTACTGCCTCTGCCCAAAACATGGTAGGCAGCTTCGAATCACACAACATAGTACGAGCAACTTCAATTAACGTCCTGTTGCGTCGTTCTGCTACACCATTCTGCTGAGGGGTGTAGGGGGCACTGTATTGATGCTCAATTCCCTTTTCAGCGCAGAATTCATCAATAAAGCGATTTTTGGACTGTTCACCTCTTGGAAAGACGTGGAGTGTTTTTTATACACTCCAGTTGGCTTGAAAGACAAATTCACCAGTTTTGGAATGTTCCACATGTCCTCATTCCTCTAACCATTTGATTTAGCTGAACCAACTGGATTTGGACAGACAGGTGTTTTTGAAAAAGATTTGAAAGTAGATTTTGAAACTGGTTTTGAATGAACAGGGGATTTTGGAAAAGTGTCCTGCTTTGGGTGAGAGAAAGATTTTGAGGGTTCAACATTTTTGGGACCCAAACAGGCTTAGTCAAAGTCTTAAAAAGCTTTGGAGATTTTTTAGCATTTTTACTCACTTTGCTTTTCACAGGTTTTGATTCTTGTTTAGGTCATTTGGGCTTTGGAATCACTTTGAGTACCCTGGAGTGTTGGGGTACGGTCTGCTGCACCTTGACGTTTGAAAGTCCAGATTTTTGTTTTGGGCCAACATGTGTTTGGCCCAATGGGATAGTCTTCTGCAGGATCTTCTTAGGATAATAAGGTTCATAAGGGCGGTGCAAGCAGTTTCTTGC
This sequence comes from Deinandra increscens subsp. villosa, assembly GCA_039602395.1. Taxonomy (NCBI): domain Eukaryota; kingdom Viridiplantae; phylum Streptophyta; class Magnoliopsida; order Asterales; family Asteraceae; genus Deinandra; species Deinandra increscens. Next base: position 32,669 of record JBCNJP010008155.1, read on the forward strand.
CATGTGCCCTGGTCTACCACACACATGGCAAGACTGTTCTTTGGATACGCGGGAGCCTGTTGTTAGTTACGCCCAGTGGATATCCAGGTTGGTTTTGAACAATTTTTGTGGATCCAAAGGGCCTTACAGTGTGGCTTTGTGGTCAAAATGTACTCCCGCTGTATAGGCTTAAATTGGTCATATGTAGAGTTAACTTCTGGGTACGGGACAAAATCATGGGGTCTGGTGTCCCGTACTTTCTGCACATTTTGGACAGGATTATCAATCTTATCCTCAGAAAATTTCACATCACCTGTGGATTTGGGACCAGCAACCTGTGGTCCCTTACCCCTTCTTAAACTTTTAACAATCTTTAAGGGTTTCACAGGTTTATCATCACATTTACCAAAAGTAAACACACCACATTCAGAAGGTTTATCACACAAAACAGACTCTGAAGTTTTTGACTCAGACTTAACAGAAGGTTCAAGTTTCTCAAAATTAAATTTTTTATAGTAATAATCATAATTGGAATTCATGGGACTCTTAGGGGACTCCTTGCAATTCACTACCCCTGCTTCTTTATTACCTTTATCTGCACAACAAATAGAAGTGTTAGTAATGTTAGAAACAGGAGCATAAATTTTAATGGGGCATGCAACAAGTTTCTTTTCTATTTTAGCCTTAGCTTCTAAAGAGGTCTTTGAACTCTCATAGTCCGGGATCATTTCATGCATTAATGGCATCGGTACTGTATGAGTGGATGTTTCGTCTTTTACCTCAGTACCGAGACCCAAGCCAGAGTTAGCTTTGAGATGTCGCATTCGGACGTCTGTGTTGTAGAAGAGAGAACTAGCCTTCATCATTTCCGACACAATCTTATCATTTCATTCAATTTTATTTTGTGGTGTATCTAATTTGGCTTTAAGTTCTTCGACCTCTGATTTTAATGTGTCAATTTCTGAGTTAGCAATTCTAAGATATGCAGTTTTATCACTCAATTGACTTTGAAGACATCTTAATGTCTAATTTGGCTGCTTCTAATTTTTCTCTAAATATTTTACTCTTACCTTTGTACTCCCGAAGGTCTCTATCAGATAATTCACGATTTAGTGTTTCATTAATGAACTTACGTTCCCAGTCTTTACATTCATTAAATATAGTTTGACATTTAGAGTTAGAACATACCTCATTGCTGCTGGCTTGTGACCCTGGTGTTATGTCTGCCATGAATGCATGATGAAAGACTTCAGCAGCTTCTTTCTGTGCTTCTTCTTCAGCCAGGAGGGCCACATGATCAAGTGTCAGACTCAAATCTTCCACCTGAGTTGCCCAATCGTATCCTGGTGTGTGCTGAACCACCGGTGCTCTGTCATTCTTCCATGTCTCCTTCTTCACACTTTCACTTCTATTCTCAGTATTAACATCCCTGTCAACCTTTGGTTTGGTGCACTCTCGTGCATAATGCCCATATTCATTGCAGTTGTAGCACCGCAGGTTTGCTTTGTTAAAACTAAGCTTTATTCCTTTTCCTTAATTCCAATCCTTTTTTCTTGTCTTTGCCATGAACTACTTAGCTCTCAAAGCTGACATTCCCATCTGGTAAGACATGTCCATATGCTCTAGGTCTTCTGGGTTGACTTGATTCACATCTTCTGGAGTTAAATCAACGGGAAGAAGAGAACCTGCAACAAGTGCCTGATAGCAACTCATAATTCCTACACCAAGAGCAAAACTGGGATCTTTGGTTAGAGAATTAACATCTAAAGAAATAAGGTTTGATGTTGCAGATGTACTCGACCCAGTGGCTTGAGCAACAAATCCCATCGGATTAGACTGTGTGTTGTTAGGAGCAGCAGCTGGCTGTGAGATGAAAGCTTGATTAACTTGGTTCATTAATGCTCCATTACCCAGCTTTCTGGCCCTCTTCTATTTCTTCTCTTCATACGCTTAAATGGTTGACATAAGCTCGCTCAGTGGTGAAGTAGACATTTACACCGTCTTTTCTATTAACACAATAGTGCTATCCCAATTTGGCGGAAGAGAGTTTACCAGATTCTTGTTGACCTCCACCTGTATGTATGCGACTCCAGCATCTTTCATTCCTGTCACAATTTTGATGAACCGTTGAAGCTGAGTTTCAATATTTTCACCACGGATGTAATTGAATTCATTAAACCGCTCTCTTAGGTTTTCTCTTCGAGATTCCTTCATGTCATCATTTCCTTCATATGCTGTAACAAGAGCATCCCAAAGTGTCTTAGCAGACCTGTACTCTTTGAAGGCTTCAGCTACTTCTGGAGACAAGGCCATAGTTAGAGCAGCCAGTGCCTTTCTATCACGTTCCACCTTCTCCCAATCGTCATCAATCCATTCAGATTTGGCTTTAAGTTTGGGTGGCTGACCTGTTGGTCCTGGTGTCGATGGGACATAGTCTCCCACCTCAATAGATCGCATGATATTGGGATCATGATAATTCACATAGTTCACGAATCGGTACTTCTAGCTCATGAAGTCCTTGCCAGACATTAGACGAGGTGGTCTGGCATTGGTTCCGATCTTCGCATCCATCTCAAGGGTTGCACTTGACAAACTTGACATGTCAAAGGCCATTGTAAGTTTAGAGAGACAAACACAGGGATTTTCGATCAAAAAGAGGGTGGGTCGAAAAAGGTTTTCGGTTGAAGGAAACTGGTTGAAAAGGACTTTTCGACCGAGCAGGATTTTGGTCGAAAAGTATGGTTCACGATCGAAAAGGTAGGGCTGGATCGAAAAAGTCTCAGATGGGACTTTTCGATTGAAACGAGCAGTGGATCGAAAAGTCACAGGGTACTTTCCGATCGAGATGACTGATCGAGAAGTCACAGAGGGGACTTCTCGATTGCGGGATGATTGATCAAAAAGTCTCTGAGGAGGACTTTCCGATCGAAATTTCTGATCGAGAAGTCACAAAGGGGACTTCTCGATGAAGAGCGACTAATCGAAAAGTCTCAAAAGAGGGACTTTTCGACTGAAAACAACTGATCTAAAAGACACAAGGGGTCTTTCTCGATCACTGGGATGCGATAAGGTGGGCTTTTCGATCAAAGAGGCCGATCGAAAAGTCTCTAAACACTGTCGAAAAGTCATTGGAACACAAAGGCAGCTCCACAAAATCTTTTGTCTTGATTTTATACCTGCAAAAGTCACTTCCGAACTGTGCTAACGGTGAAAAACACCACAAAACTCAAACCGTTAGTTCCTAGAAACTTGAATCGGATATCGCGAGAGCCTCGAAACTTGCGTTTCTTGGCTCTGATACCAATTGTAAGGATCAATTCAACCCCTCACGCGATATCAAAGTCTATAGTCACCGTGCGGAATCCGGTGACTAGAGATGATTCAAGTTAAATTGAAAATCAATAACAAATGTAAGGAAACAATTAAGAAAAACACAAACCGATTGAGAATGCTTGAACACAATCCGATTACTACACCTTGAAAGTCGAAATTCTCTATGAGAATTTCGGTACACCTTGAATCGCAAAACACACAAGAAAACACCAATAGAAGCAACCCTAGACAATTAGTTTAGCTAACCTTATATAGAAAATCAAATGCTTCACCAACAAGCCATAGGATTCGGTCTATAGGGCCTCTAATACGACTAACCAAAAGCCCACACAACCCATTTACATGTTTTAATCCAATTACAATTAAACTAGCCCAAGAGAATTTCTAATGCAAAAGCCTCACAAAATATGGTCTCTACATTTTTCTTGGAGTAAATTACGGATTTCGTCCCTGAGGTTTGCACAAATTTCAGATTTCATCCCTAAGTTTCATAAATTACAGATTTCGTCCCCAAGTTTTGTAAAAACGTTTCGGATTTCGTCCTTTTGTTGGATGGCCATTAATTTTTTCTGTTAACTTTTTGAAAATGACATTTTTACCCTCTCACTAAAAAACCAAAAAAAAAAAGAAAAAGAAAATAAAAGCAAAAAGACATTTTTGCCCTCATCTTCCTTAGTAAAGAAAACTCAGATTCCGACTTCCTCCGGTAAAGAAAACTCAGATTCCGACGATGACGAATCAGTTCAAGATTCCAGCGTTCGGATAAAGATTCGTAGCCGTCAAGTTCATCCATCTTATCCATCGTAACCTATCTTCTCCATCGGAATGATTCGGTAACATTAAATGGGTCAAATCTCAAATGTTCATCTTCTCCGTCAATTGCTGTCAATGGCCGACCTTCATCTCCGGCGAGAACCACTCACGTGTCTCTGATCTCTCACTCCATAGTCACCCATCCTCAAATGAACCTCCAACTAAAGATCACACAAAATCAAACCCATCGTCCCTTCGTCGTCACCTCCCATTGAAGATCAAAACCTCTCTCAAGTCTTGCTTAAAATTCATTTTTTTCCATTGATTTAATGTTGCTATAATGGAACAGATAAAAGGAAAATAACTTAAGTAAATATCTCATTTTCAAGGACCTATTTGCCTCCATATGAATCAGTCCGTTGCGAACATTTTCCAATTCGGAGTTGTCAATGACCTTCATTAACGGAAGTGATTTCCCAAATAAAATGTGAAACTAAAAGCATTATTAGAAACAAAATCCAAATCCGACAGAAGAATAAGATCCATATTATGATTATTTGGTGATGAACAGAAGATCCGATGATGAACGTCGTGCGACGTCTTTTTTGAATTGAACGCCACCGTACACCGATAACGAATCCAACCGGCCACCGGTCGTCGTACCAGAGAGAGGACGAGAAAGTCATCGTCGGTGTGGGAGCTCATGGCGGTCGTCGGAGCCGCACTGAAGAAGATCGGATTTGAGTAATTTTGAATGTCGGATTTAAAGAAGATCGGATTTGAAGAAGATCAGATTTGAGGATGATTCAAATTCACCGATGTCCACCTCGTCTCAAACGGAAAGTAGGAATTTAATGCCGGACCATTCTGTTTCTGGTAAAACGGAGTTGCAGAGATCGAAGATGTCAAAGGGGATTCCGTCGGCGAGGTCGGCGAGGTAGATGTCAGCGGTTATGGATAACGAGTGGAGAGATTTTAATTTAGTTTTAGGGTTTTATTTTAGTTATAGGTATTTATGTAAATATTAATTAAAGAGAAGGGTATATTAGTCATTTAATAATCACTTAACAGAAAAAGTTAACGGTCATCTAATAAAAGGACGAAATCCATAACGTTTTGGCAAACGTTTGGGACGAAATCCGTAATTTTTTAAAAGTAGAGACGATAGGTGAAATTTCAACAAACCACAGGGACGAAATCTGTAATTTACTCTTTTTCTTGATATATCGTTAAATATGCATCAAGATGTTGTCCACTAGGCCAAGCATCAGATTTAGTGTATATCACATTTGAATACTTTCTGATTTGCCAAGCCTACACATCGATCAAATGGTCTTATGGTTTTTTCATCTATTTTATCCATGAGTCAGACAATGTAAGCTAATGTACCATCATTTCTCAATCATGTCGGATACAATTTCTCATTTTCAAAGTTTTTTAATTTTTGCATTTTTCAATTTTTTGTCTTTTCAAATTTCTCCCCCTAAAAATGACAACTCTATGTATAGATTTTCATTTTTTAACGTATGAAAAACAACACACTATTTTTGTATTTTTGCAAAAACAAACTCCCCCTCAAAATGAGACGAAGTGAATAACAAAACAGAAGTTGATCAACCAACACGAATACTTGTCGTTTAGCATTTTGAAAACAGGATTGATTTGGAAATTTAATTTAAGTTATCACAGATATTTCACAATCAACAATTTTCTAATCACCGAAAGGTCTTCCTAAAATACATGCTGACACCAAATAAAACATTAGTCGCTTTGGGATCGATCCGATTCAACAGCGTCAGGTCGCCAGGTGTCTTCCACATAGTCTTTGTTGGCCTTGAAACAACTTTTGGTTTCCAGATGTGTAATGATTTTAATTTTTTATCAGAACCAGAATCAGAGTCAACCGGCGTACTCGGTTTAAACCATGACGACTTACGAGTTAATTTGAGTTTTGGAGACCATGGTTCATCAAAAATTTGACCTTTGTTATCCACATATTTAGCAGTGTTGTGGATATATGCAGTTGTCGGAAAATCAGCAACAAGATGTCTTGGTTGACGACATGCATTACAAAGTCGTTCTCGAAAAATATTTGAAAAACCAGATGAATGTTCAGAATCAAAGTTATCAAAAAAATCATCATAGGAATCATACCTTGGAGATGGACTCCTTGAAGATGATGACATTTTAGAATAATAAGATTTTTCTTTCAGAGGAGGTGATTTCTTTAGAACTTTAACTTTTGAATTCTGCTTAGCTTTTTCTGGCTTCTTAACGTGAACCGATGCTTCTTTCACCTCATAACCCAAGCCTTTGTGCTTGAAACCTGGTATCTTTGAAGAACTTGAAGAAGAACCAGAAGCTTCTCTCCCCTTAGCTTCTCTAGTGAATTTATCTTTGATGTCTTTCAGTTTATTCTTCTCAACCAAAACTTTGTCTTCTTTAGTTGCAAATGCAGTACTTGAACCATTATTATCAAAAACTTGTTCATTTTTTTAGAAAAATAGACTTTGAGCTAAACTTCGGAGCTTCACTCAAAGACTTTTCTTTTTTCTTAGACTTTGACTTCTTCTTCTTGGATGCAACGGCAAACTTCGAATAATCATGCAATTCGCCTTTAGGATCAAGCGGAGCAGACGTAACCTCAGATAAATCCACCGGTTGAGGAACCATGTGAATATCATCCTGCTTAGAACTATCCTCACTCCGATCCTGTTTATATAAGAAATTCAGCAATGTCGGTGACAAATTGCAATTCTTCACTTGCCTTTGTAACTCCAAAATTTCTAACTTCAATTAAGAGATTTTCAGTTGAGCATCAAACACTTCTTTTTGTGACTTAATGAACTTTGCATTGAGATCATCATATTCATATGTTTGTAACTTTCGGATCTCACATTCAGCAAATAATTCCTCAAGAACACTTTCTCTTTTCTTCTTGTAAATTTAAAAATCTTTAGTCGAGTAGCGGCGTGACAGGAGGCGGCGCCTGTCGCCGGTGAAGCTGCCGGAACAGGGAAGAAGAAACGAGGCCAGGGACTTGGGACGGAGGCGCTGGACTGCTCTGCTCTTCGTTTTTTTTTTTTTGATTTTGAACACCGCCCCCCTCAAAACAAGTATTAATGTTTTAATAATAAAAATTTCAATTTACCCCCTGAACTTATAACTTTTATTTTTAAATTGCACAAACTTATTAATTGTTCGGTTTTAATTAATTAACGGGTGTTTCATCATATTTCAATGTCGGGATTTTAATAAAAAACCAAAAAGGTCGAGTGGTAGCGGAAAAATATTTTTAGGGGAATACAAAAAACGTAAAAAGAAAAAAAAAAAAAATTCACTACGGGGTGCGAGTTCAGGGGTAGCGTCCGCTACCCGTCATTACCATGTTAAATTTAAACGAGCCGAGCTCAAGCCTAAACGAGCTCGGGTTCAGCTCGGCTTGTTTACACTCATAGTTTAGTCGTGAACTGAACCCGTAATTTGAATGTTGTTATTTTGGGTCCTTAAACTACCGATCCTAAAACTATGTTGCGTTTTGACTTTTAAACTTGTAACCCTATATTTCCGATTATAATGCACATGTTGTATATTGTGCGACATTGTTGATACAATTGGTTGGTTGCGCTACTTAGTTGGGTGTGACATTTTTAACTCATGAAGTTATAGCTGATTTAAATTGAATCACTAAATTTTTTTCTTCAACTCACGTAGGCAACATTGTGTTTTTTTTTTATTATCATTTATAGTTTTTTCTTTCATAACTTAATTTTTTTTTTTTAAATTTCGAATATATTGTTGTACTGTGTTTATTTCATACTAAATAACGAACCGATCTATGTGTCAACGTAAATTACATTGAAAATTTAGTTGTGTTAAATATGATATATTTCTCAGATCAGTTTTCAAGGTTTATATTTTGATAATACGGATTCTGTAATGTGTTTTTTCAGCTATGTGACTATATTTGAAATTGGGACACAATAACCTTACACGCTTCTCTTTATATCGCGTCTATATCATTGCCGTAACATGCTGCCACAACTACTTGATTTCTTGACAATTAGCTACCTTCCCAGCAATTAATATTATAATCAGGCACGACTCGAGATAGTAAATTTTGAGGCTTTTGTCTTAGGCCTCCATCTTTAAAGGGGCCTCCAAATAATTTTGTGGTGTCGCTTCATTTTATAGAACTTACGTATTTGAAATTATAAAACCACATTTATCTAAGTTTTGTTTTATGGGTTTTTTTATGCTTTAAGTTAGTGGTTTTTAGGGTTTAAACTGTTAAAATTAAACCAGATGCATATAATCGTGTGTCATAGATGACTCATAATATAATTTTAGGAATTATCGTTGTACATATTTGTTGATAGTATTGTGAGTGAACACAATTACACAGGAGAGGATGATATACAATAAAGTTACCAACAAGCTATAGGAGAAAATAATGGACACAATATCAACAAATAATTACACCAATAATTCCTAAAATTGTGTTATTGTGTTATGAGTCCTCTATGACTCGAAAATTATATACATTTGGTTTAATATAAACATCCTCTTCTAGGATTTATAATTAGTTTTACTCAAGACTATATGCATTTGGTTTAATATAAACATCCTCTTCTAGGATCTTAAATTAGTTTTACTGTATGAAGTTTAATGTATTAGTCACAAGCAGAATTGTAAATATGTATATTATTAGATGATTCTAGTAGCTTATTAGCATGGTAGTTATTAGTTTTCTAAATTAATGCCTTCTCTTGGCCTATATGTACTCCTGTGATCTTCGATATTGTTCAGTGAGAACTGTATTAGGGGGCTTCACTGCCTATTTGTTATTTAGATAGGTTATTAGTTGTTCTTTTGATGTTATCAGTTTGGCTTCTCTGTGGGCCTAGTGTTTTTTTGGTATTCTTGCTTCTGGACTTGAACTGCTAGGTCCACCTAGCTACTTGTTTTTTCAATTGAGAATATGTATATAATTGCCGGGGGTAACCCTTTACCAAAATAATATGGTAATCGGAGCCTAAACTACTCTAACGAGTTTCTGATCCTACCAAGCCACCATCGCATTCCTCTTCCTTCTCCCTTTCTTCCGACCACCCTCATTCTCTTCCATATCCACCGAAACACCCATTGTTTCCGTCACCACTTCCACCCACTCTCCCATAAAACTCAACGCCCAAAACTTCCCGGTCTGGAGGCGTCACATCCAATCCACCCTCATTGGGCTAGGGCTTGATGACTACATCACATGTACCATCACCGTACCCCCTATATTCATCACTGTCGACAAGGTGAAATTGACAAACCCAGCGTACACCTCCTGGTTTCACAGGATCAGGTGATTTTTAGCGCAATTCTTGGCTCTTGCTCCGACGAGATCCAACCGCTTATTGCCTCCGCCTCAACTGCCCATGAAGCATGGACCCGTCTCACCTCCAGTTATGCTAGCACATCTCGCTCGCGCATAATATCCTTAAAAAACTAAGCTAGCCAAAAACCCGAAAGGAGATCGCTCTGTCACCGACTTTATGAATGACATGCGATCTATTGCCGATGATTTAGCTTTTGCCCAGTGTTTCGTACCGTATGAGGACCTCATGGTCTACATCCTTACCCAACTAGGCGACGAGTACGACCCATCACCGCCGCATTGAAGGTGCATGAAAACCCGATCACGTATCCTGAGTTATTTGACAAACTCGTCGATTTTGAAAGGACTCTCAAGGAGAGTGTCACCCCTCCATCCTCTCTTCTTGCAACTGCCAATGTCGCACAACGCATGCCAAACCGGTCTAACAACTCTCGCCGACACGACTCCAACAATCGACCCACTTTCTCGCTGAATAACTCGGGTCAGCGCTATCCTTCGGCACAGTCTGCTCCTCGACTCAATCAGCCCACTCGCTCAGGTTTGTCTAATGTATCTCGTTCCTCCTTCTTCTGCAAATCCTGCTCCATTACAGGCCACAAGGTACACGAATGTCGTAAATTATGAAATTTTAAAAGACAACAACCTCAACATTGCCTCCAACCCATCCCCTCCAATCGCTAACAATGCTATCTCCTCCTCTGGTCAAGCGATGTGGATAATGGACAGTGGTGCTTCGCACCACCTTGCTCCCACTCCGGCCAACCTTAGCTCCGTCTCGGTTTACGGTGGTCCTGATGAAATCATACTTGGCAACGGTAAGGGTCTTCCTATAACACGTATCGGTAACACATACTTCTCTACATCGTCCAAATCATTACATGTTTCTAACGTTTTGTGTGTTCCTAGCATGCGTAATCGTTTAGTTTCCGTTGCCAAACTATGTCGTACTAATCATGTTTTCATTGATTTTTTCCTTCCTATTTCTTTGTGAAGGATCTCAATACGGGGGCGCCTCTCATGAGGGGGGGGGGGGAGAATATTGATGATGTCTACTTTCTCAATGAAGCCAAATCTACACCTTAACAAAATGCAACAACAACGTCGTCATCTCTCCAATGGCACCATCGACTTGGTCATCCTTGTCTTCGTACTTTTAAAATTATTTGTAAAGACATTGGTCTTCCTTTTTCTTCCATGTCTGACTCTAGTTTTCATTGTCAATTGTGTGCCATGAATAAAAGTCATAAGTTACCATTTGGTCAAAATACGTTTGTTGCAACCAAGCCTTTACAATTGTTATATTTTGATGTTTGGGGTCCCGTTCAACAATCTGTTTACGTATTTAAATATTACGTTGTGTTTGTTGATTACTTTTCTCGATATGTGTGGCTATACCCGTTAAAATTAAGATTTGAGGTCGCTCAAATTTTTTTCTCAATTTAAATTACTTGTGGAGAAATTCTTCCAACTTCCCATCATATCTCTTTTTACAGACAATGGGGGTGAATATATCGGGTTAGCTTCCTACCTAAAATCAATGGATATCTCTCATTACACCGCACCTCCGCACACCCCTGAACAAGACGGTTTCGCCGAGCGACGACATCAACACATCGTCGAAACCCGTCTAACCCTCCTTCACTACGTCTGGGCTTCCCCTCACCTTCTGGTCGCATGCCTTCCAGACTGCCTTTTATTTAATTAATCGGCTCCCTACCCCAAATCTAAACACTCACTCCCCGTATCACCTT
>JBCNJP010008157.1:0-22334 GCA_039602395.1 Deinandra increscens subsp. villosa
TAAGGCTACTCGTAATGGGGCGTTATGGGGCAAAAAAAGAGCCCATAACGCCCCTGATAACGCCCCGCCCCACTACGCAGGGGCGTTATGGGGCGTTATGAGCCAAAAAAATGAGAGGGCGTGAAGGAGATGATGCCGGAAAGGGGGGAGAATAGGGGCTTTATCCACTACACCATAAAGCCCTATAAAGCCCCATAAAGCCCTTGTCCAGTCATCGTCCACATGACAGATAACGCCCCTTTTCGGGCCTTATTCACTACACTTAGCCTAAAGGTATAAAAAGTATTATTTAATTATGGTTGTAAGTGGAAGAAAGAGAAAAAAATAATAATAAAAATATAAATTATAAGGATAATGATAGATAACCTGCTGTGAATGCTCTAAGTTTGTTTTGAGTAAAAAGGATAAAAAGGAATTTCAAGATCCTGATCTAATAAATAAGGAAGGAGGGGTATTTTAGTCTTAGCCATCTTTGTTAACTTTTTACCTACTTTCCCCATTTTTTTTAAACAATCATAACTTTCACATACGACATTTTTTTTTAAATTACACCATATGGTTCATATGAAAAGGATGCATTGAATGCATGAGAAAAGGTCCCGAATTAATCCTGGAAAGAAAGGTGAAAAGGTAAAGATCTCATTGTGAGTTAAATCATAATTTGAACAAGTTTCGAGGACGAAATCTTTTTAAGGGGGTAGAGTTATAACACCCCAAAATTTCATAACTTGGATTATATACGTGTGCTATACGTGTTAAGTAGCTAAAACGTATATTGATATGGTTTATGGGTTGATAAATGGGAAAATGGTAGTAATTTGCAATGTTATACGAGTTTATGTTATAAATACATATGATATATGTAAACGTGATGAAACGTATGAAAAATGCATGTTTACCCATTAACGGATAATAAATTGATAAAAGGCAGGATTATATGAATGATACACGTGTTGGTTGATAAATACGTGTTTTATAATGAGGATAATTGATATGCATGATATCAACATGAAATACGTGTTTACAAGTTGATATGAAAGGTATAACTGATAATCAGAGGAAAATACTTTTACGCGATTATATTAGATACATGTGTAAGTATATACATATATTCTAATTGTGACACCCGAGAATTTCAAGGTTAACTTCCGTTAGACAAACCCGTTAGTTACGTTATAAGTGTTAACTTAGTAACTAATGCTTAACTAGGCCGAATACGTCCACGACCTTTGGTTGATCACCGAACCCGCCCATATGTGTTATGTGCTTATTTACTGTCCCTATGTGCAATGTGATTTAAATACATGACTTAGTATTGTGAATTGCATGACAAAATGTAAATACTTGATTTTGTGGAAAAACTTGTCTTTTTGGTCGCCAGCGAAACTACCGGGCGAAACTATAGTGTCGCCCGGTAGCCAGCTGAACTACTCGATCAGCATGAGATCAGAGCCAGTTTCGCCAGCCAGCGAAACTGCCAGCGAAACTAGCCTCTGATATAAATAAACTTAATAAATCCTAGTAGCCTCATTTGCCCCATTTCACACAAAACACACACCACTTCTTCACCTGCTGCTCTCTCGAGATTTCTGGCCATCCAAGGAGATCATCAGGAGAATCATCATCTCATCTCACTCATTCGATCCTTGATCAAACCGTGAGTCTCAAAAACCATTTACATGCACCTTTTATGTGTTTTCTTTAAAAAGCATGATCAAACCTTCATGAAAACTTGTATGCTTCTGAGATAATACTTAGGAATGCTAGGTCTATCATAAAGTTAGCAACTTTGCATGTGAAATCCAGCAATGATAGAGATTTATGCTATTTTAGCCACTTTAGGGTTTTGAACTTATTTTGGTGATTTGATGATGAAACTGCATGTAAACGTGTTAAAGTTGCTTGATTTATGTTGGTAAATGCCTATGTATGCTAAATAATGAATTGCATGTAAGATCAGAAGCTGTTAGGTTGATTTTTAGGCAAATCCGTATGTTTTTCGCGACCAGCGAAACTGTGTGTTCTCTGGGCGAAACTAAGTAGCGAAACTATATCTCCTTCCAGCGATACTACCCAGCGAAACTATAGTGTCGCCGGGTAACCTGACCAGACCAGCTCGAGCGAAACTACCGAGCGAAATACCTGAACGTAAGTTCAAACCAGTTTCTCTGCGAAACTAGGCTAGCGAAACTGCGTCAGCAGTTTCGGGCGAAACTAGCCTAGCGAAACTGTGTCACCGGGCATTGCCTAGCGAAAGTGCTGCCCGTGCACCTAGCGAAACTGCCTAGCGAAACTGTGCTAGCGAAACTAAGACCTGACCTAAAAACCAAACTTGTGAAATTTGCTTAAGTGTTATGCCATGACTTACATGATTATGCCATGATGATACATGTTTGATTTCTGTAATATGTGAACCCTTGTTTATGATCAACCATCGGTGTCGTGTGTCGTTATGTCGAGTCGTAGTTCAAACGTGCTATGTTATGGGCCATAGTGACGTTAAGTTAAAGTTTAGACACAACCTAACACCTAAGACCTTAATGTGATTATTAGGTCTTCGTTAGCAAACATTAATTGGATTAACAAGTGTAGCTGAGCAACCTAAGGTGAGTTTCACAAACCCTTTAATTGTGAGCCCGTTTGGGTCACAACGAACATACTAAACGGAAAACAACGCTGACAATTGGAGGTATTGCTTGATGGGATACCTGTTATGGAAGTTGGAGTGTTTTATGGGGAACACTTGCAACTGTCCATCCTTGGGGTTCCGATTGAAACCCGGAAACAATTATTATGACACTTAAACTCTTTTTGGGATTTCAGACGAAATCCGGAATAAACATTTTAATATGACTAGTGTAGGTTAAAGTCTAAACCAAATGATATCACATGATTTCTAAGGAATGCTTTAAAACTTAAAATCCTCAACTTAGTACTGATGATCTGGAAAGCGAGGGGATGTTGGGTAGATCTACTGAGGGTTTGACAAACCCTGCTCCGCGGTACACTATTGTGTAGCCAACCGGCCGGGGGCCGAACGGAGTGCAATATCAGCCTATGTTTAGTTGTGTGGGACACAACTGGAGGTACCAACCCTCGGCTATTGCCGAACTCTGTTACGTCAGCTTTCAGCCCTAGTACGACTTCCTTAGTGCATGGAAACCGGATTAGCTACCCGCGATATCGGTTGACTGCTTTAACTTTTACATAACTAGTGCATATTCAGTAATCAAACTCTTGGCAATGTTTTGCAAAACCATACTACTTATATATGTTGAAACATACGATTATTGAGACCGGGCCAATGCATGTCATGCCCGCCGTGAACTCACCAACCGTTAGGTTGACACTTGTGTGGTTTTCACTTTTGCAGATCGTTGAAGAGTATCCGCTGAAGGTTGGCATGGCACGTGAAGACTTAAATTTTATTAAACTTAACTTGGGGAATTTATATAACAATTTATGTTTTGTAATTAAAGCACGCGGTTAGTGCTAAGATACTTATGTTTACATTCCGCTGCGTAACTTTTGAAACTGTTTAATTTATGAACATTTGGACTTTACTCTGATTCGTTTATTATTTGTAACTAATGGTTGTGGTCCTGGTCTGTGTGCGCCCCTTAACGGTATAAACTCCGTTAGTGGTTGTTTGGGGGTGTTACAGATTGGTATCAGAGCCATGAGTTGCAGAGAACTGGAATCATTTTTGAAAACGATTTGGAAACTGCAACTTGAAAAACCTTAGTTACAAACGAAACAAACAAACTCTCAAAGGCAAAATTTTACGTGCCAACCTGGGATACTCGCTCTGCTGTATAAGTAAATACTTCATATATGTATACCTATATATAGATATATATAGACCGTGTCTAAGTAGTCTAACGGAAAGACCTTAGGAAATTTTCACACACGAATATGAAACGCGAACTCGAATACGCACACTACTCTGGGGAAAGCGACAACGAACGATGCTACACGCTACGTCCTGATTTCTACTACGACGACGTTCGCCGACGACGCCTCGATACTTACACAAAATTTTCTGGACTAATAGTGGGATAACGGGAAAATGTTGTTATGCATATTATGGGATATGTATAAAATATAATTGTGACTGAACGCTAGCTACTTTAACTGTTCAGCAAGATGTCCGGACGAGGAAACGGAAGAGGCGGCATACACATGACGCCTGCACAGCTGCAAGCGATGATTAATGAACATGTGCAAGCCGCGGTGGCAGCCGTCCAAGCTGCATATGCCGCACAGGGTAACTATTATGCCGGTTAAGGCGCAAAGCGATTATTTCTTGACCTGTTTAAATTTTAAAACCCGAACTATTAATTGCATCAGGAAACCAACCCCACTGCACGTACAAGTCCTTCATGGACTGCAAGCCAATGACGTTCTCTGGCGAATCAGGAGCTGTAGGACTCCTCCGATGGATTGAGAAGTCCGAGAAGGTCTTCTCCATGTGTAGTTGCCCGGCTGGAAGCAAGGTGAAGTTTGCCACTGGTACATTCGAAGGTGCAGCTCTGTCCTGGTGGAATGCTGAAATTCAAATGATTGGGATCGATGCAGCTGATAACATGGAATGGGGTGCATTCAAGGAACTGATAATGGAGGAGTATTGCCCCCGAGATCAGGTCAAGAAGCTTGAAGGAGAATTTCTGAACTCCAAAATGTCTGGGTCTGAGGTTGAAGAGTACACTGCCCGATACCACGAGTACACAGCAATGTGTCCGTCTATGGTAGATGCTGAGTTCAAGCGCATCGAGCGTTATCTGGAGGGTCTCGTACCCCAAATCAAGAGCTTGGTGACAGCCAGCAACCCGATTACTGTGCAACAAGCCATCCGTCTGGCTCACAAATTGACTGATCAGGAGGTCGAAAGAGGTACACTTCCTGCCAGAATCTCTGAGAAGACTGCCTTGAGTGGCAAAAGAAAGGCTGAAGAAGAAGCTCCAGCAATGTCTGTGAACCAATCTGGGAGATCCTCGAACTCCCAGTATCAAAACAAGCGACCTGACAACACAAGGTCCAACTTCAATTATGGAAGCAACAGTGGGAGCAACAACCGCCAAGGCGGGAATGGGAACTACAAAGGCAAGGCTCCGTTTTGTAACAAGTGTGAGAAGCACCACCGGGGTGCGTGTAGCAAAGGCTTAGAGTGTGGGAGATGTGGAAAGTTGGGTCATGAAGCCAACAACTGCTGGACCAATTTGCAGAGGTTGAACAACAACAATCAGAACCAAGGAGGAAATAACAGCAGGGGAAATGTGAACAACCGTAACGGCCCAGGAAACAATCCGAACAACAACAACAATGGTGGGGCTCGTGGTTGTTTTGAATGTGGTGCACAGGGCCACATGAAGAAAGATTGTCCGCGATTGCGCAGACAGGGTAATGGTAACAACGGTAACCAGGGAAACAATGATGGGAATGGAAACGGTGGAGATGGAAATGGTGGGAATGGTAGAGGTCGTGCTTTTGTCATGGGCCAAGGGGAAGCACGCAACGATGCCAACGTGATCAACGGTAAATTTATATTGAATGGTTTCTTCGCTACTGTTTTATTTGATTCTGGTGCTGAAAGAAGTTTTATTTCCAATAAGTTTGCTAGACTAATTAATGCTAAACCAATTGCCTTAGATGCCACGTATGTGGTAGAACTAGCGAACGGGAAACTTCATGATACAACTCAGATAGTTAAAGGCTGTAAGTTAGAACTAGCGGGCCATACGTTAGGAATTGACCTTATGCCCTTCCCGATTGGTAGTTTTGACGTGATAGTAGGAATGGACTGGTTATCCGAGAATCGAGCCGAAATTCTGTGTCAAGAAAAAGTGGTTCGTATCCCACTCGAAGGGGGAAAGGTGTTAACAGTCCAAGGTGAAAAGGGTGGGACAGTGACCGGAATTATTTCGTATCTCAAAGCTCAAAAGTGCCTTCGTAAAGGTCACTTCGCGATTCTTGCAAACGTCACTGACTCGACACTTCCCGAGCGCAGAATCAACGACTACCCGATAGTCCGCGACTTCCAAGATGTATTTCCTGAAGATCTGCCTGGTTTTCCTCCATTCCGACAAGTTGAGTTTGGAGTCGATCTAACTCCTGGAGCCGCTCCGATTGCGCGCGCTCCGTATCGTTTGGCTGTGAGTGAACTCAACGAACTCTCTGCACAACTTCAAGAGCTACTCGACAAAGGGTTCATTCGTCCAAGTTCGTCTCCGTGGGGAGCTCCGGTGTTATTTGTAAAGAAGAAAGATGGAACGTTCCGGATGTGTATCGACTACCGAGAGCTCAACAAAGTCACAATCAAGAATCGGTATCCACTTCCTAGAATCGACGATCTCTTCGATCAGCTACAAGGTTCAAGCTACTTCTCAAAGATTGATTTACGGTCCGGATATCACCAACTCCGTGTTCGAGATGAAGATGTCCCCAAGACTGCTTTCAGAACTCGCTATGGTCATTATGAGTTTCTGGTTATGCCATTTGGGCTAACCAATGCGCCTGCGGTATTCATGGATTTGATGAATCGAGTGTGCAAGCCGTACCTCGACAAGTTTGTGATAGTTTTCATTGATGATATTCTAATCTACTCCAAGACGAAGGAGGAACACGAGGAGCATTTGCGACTTATCTTGGAATTGCTCCGCAAGGAACAGCTTTATGCTAAGTTTTCGAAGTGCGATTTTTGGATCCGCGAAGTCCAATTTCTTGGACACATTGTTAATCAGGATGGGCTTCAAGTCGATCCATCCAAAGTGGAAGCTATAAAGAACTGGTCTACACCTAGAGCGCCAACCAAAATCCGACAATTTTTGGGACTTGCTGGATATTACCGAAGGTTCATTAAGGGTTTCTCGCAGTTGGCTCAACCCTTGACAGCTCTAACGCACAAAGGAGTGCAATACAGATGGGGTGAAAAAGAAGAACGTGCGTTTCAAACTCTCAAGGATATGTTATGTTCGGCTCCAATCCTTGCGTTACCCGATGGAGTTGACGACTTTGTGGTCTACTGTGATGCATCAATCCAAAGACTTGGTTGTGTGTTGATGCAGCGAGACAAGGTAATTGCCTACGGGTCCAGGCAATTGAAGGATACGGAAAAGAATTACACAACTCATGATTTGGAATTAGGGGCCGTGGTTCATGCACTTAAGATTTGGAGACATTACCTCTATGGAACGAAGTGCACAATATTCACCGATCATAAAAGCTTACAGCACATCTTTGATCAGAAGGATCTCAACATGCGGCAAAGAAGGTGGGTTGAATTACTGAACGATTATGATTTGGCAATCAAATATCATCCGGGAAAAGCAAATGTGGTGGCAGATGCCCTAAGCAGAAAAGAGTACGAAAAGCCTCGACGGGTACGAGCGCTTCAACTTACAATTCATTCGAGATTACCGGATCGGATCCGCGACTGCCAACGAGAAGCTTTGAAAGCAGAAAACTTCGCAGCTGAAGCACTGCGTGGCGTGGATGGCCATTCTGAAGTCAAGTCCGATGGACTCACATATTATAACGACAGAATCTGGATTCCTTTGTTTGGAAATCTCCGTGAGCTCGTGATGGACGAGGCTCACAAGTCAAGATACTCGGTGCACCCCGGATCAGATAAAATGTACCAGGACTTGAAAAATCTTTATTGGTGGCCGAATATGAAAGCCGACATTGCTCGATATGTGGCTAAATGCTTAACCTGCTCAAGAGTCAAGATTGAATACCAAAAGCCTTCTGGTTTACTGCAACAACCCAAGATCCCAGAATGGAAATGGGAGGACATCTCCATGGATTTTGTAACGGGACTACCTCATCGATCGAATCAACCGGATGCGATTTGGGTTATCATTGATCGATTAACCAAATCGGCACATTTCATTCCGATGAAGGAAAGTGATAATATGGATAAATTGACGAAGCTGTACATCGACAGAATTGTGAAGCTACACGGTGTGCCTAAGACTATCATTTCTGATCGAGATCCTCGATTTACTTCCCGGCTATGGCAATCAATGCAAGAAGCGTTGGGGACCCGATTAGATATGAGTACAGCCTATCACCCACAAACAGATGGCCAATCGGAACGAACCATTCAAACCTTGGAAGATATGCTCCGAGCTTGCGTTCTTGACTTTGGGAAGGATTGGGAGACTCACCTTCCACTGGTGGAGTTCTCTTACAACAATAGCTATCATTCAAGCATCGGTGCAGCACCTTTTGAAGCACTTTATGGCAGAAAATGCAGATCGCCCGTGTGTTGGGCTGAAACGGGTGAGAAAGGACTCACTGGACCGGAAGTCATTCATGACATGACCGAGCGAATTATTCAAATCAGGCAACGGCTAGCTGCAGCGCGTGATCGACAAAAGAGTTATGCCGACAAACGCCGAAAACCTCTAAAGTTTGAGGTGGGTGACAAAGTGTTATTGAAGGTATCTCCTTGGAAAGGTGTGATACGCTTCGGAAAGCGTGGAAAGTTGAATCCTCGCTACATCGGTCCTTTTGAAATTATTGGGGAAGTAGGCCCGGTGGCCTATCGTTTACAACTCCCTGCTGAACTCGAAGGAGTTCACAACGTGTTTCACGTTTCCAATCTAAAGAAGTGTCTGGCTGAAGACATCGAAATAATTCCTCTGGAGGAATTGGAAATCGACGAACATTTGAGATTTATCGAGCAACCGGTAGAAATCATGGGACGCGAGGAGAAGACCCTCAAACGTAGCAAGATTCCGATCGTCAAGGTGCGATGGAACTCAAGGCGTGGACCTGAATATACTTGGGAGCGAGAGGATCAAATGAAGAAAAAGTATCCTCACTTATTCGAGCAAGCGTCCACGGAAACTCAAGGTATAATTTAATTTTGGGGACCAAAATTCCTGTAACAGGAGGAGGATGTGACGACCCTAAAACTTTTGCTTTCTTTCCCCAGCAACGATAACAACGACGACAGCTGATGCTGCGAACGCTACAAACGTCACAACCCAAGAATAATTTTCGGGACGAAAATTCCAATTACAAGGGAAGGATGTGACACCCGAGAATTTCAAGGTTAACTTCCGTTAGACAAACCCGTTAGTTACGTTATAAGTGTTAACTTAGTAACTAATGCTTAACTAGGCCGAATACGTCCACGACCTTTGGTTGATCACCGAACCCGCCCATATGTGTTATGTGCTTATTTACTGTCCCTATGTGCAATGTGATTTAAATACATGACTTAGTATTGTGAATTGCATGACAAAATGTAAATACTTGATTTTGTGGAAAAACTTGTCTTTTTGGTCGCCAGCGAAACTACCGGGCGAAACTATAGTGTCGCCCGGTAGCCAGCTGAACTACTCGATCAGCATGAGATCAGAGCCAGTTTCGCCAGCCAGCGAAACTGCCAGCGAAACTAGCCTCTGATATAAATAAACTTAATAAACCCTAGTAGCCTCATTTGCCCCATTTCACACAAAACACACACCACTTCTTCACCTGCTGCTCTCTCGAGATTTCTGGCCATCCAAGGAGATCATCAGGAGAATCATCATCTCATCTCACTCATTCGATCCTTGATCAAACCGTGAGTCTCAAAAACCATTTACATGCACCTTTTATGTGTTTTCTTTAAAAAGCATGATCAAACCTTCATGAAAACTTGTATGCTTCTGAGATAATACTTAGGAATGCTAGGTCTATCATAAAGTTAGCAACTTTGCATGTGAAATCCAGCAATGATAGAGATTTATGCTATTTTAGCCACTTTAGGGTTTTGAACTTATTTTGGTGATTTGATGATGAAACTGCATGTAAACGTGTTAAAGTTGCTTGATTTATGTTGGTAAATGCCTATGTATGCTAAATAATGAATTGCATGTAAGATCAGAAGCTGTTAGGTTGATTTTTAGGCAAATCCGTATGTTTTTCGCGACCAGCGAAACTGTGTGTTCTCTGGGCGAAACTAAGTAGCGAAACTATATCTCCTTCCAGCGATACTACCCAGCGAAACTATAGTGTCGCCGGGTAACCTGACCAGACCAGCTCGAGCGAAACTACCGAGCGAAATACCTGAACGAAAGTTCAAACCAGTTTCTCTGCGAAACTAGGCTAGCGAAA
The DNA here is from genome assembly GCA_039602395.1 of Deinandra increscens subsp. villosa. Lineage (NCBI taxonomy): Eukaryota > Viridiplantae > Streptophyta > Magnoliopsida > Asterales > Asteraceae > Deinandra > Deinandra increscens. The sequence goes on from JBCNJP010008157.1 coordinate 10,111, forward strand.
CTGCGTCAGCAGTTTCGGGCGAAACTAGCCTAGCGAAACTGTGTCACCGGGCATTGCCTAGCGAAAGTGCTGCCCGTGCACCTAGCGAAACTGCCTAGCGAAACTGTGCTAGCGAAACTAAGACCTGACCTAAAAACCAAACTTGTGAAATTTGCTTAAGTGTTATGCCATGACTTACATGATTATGCCATGATGATACATGTTTGATTTCTGTAATATGTGAACCCTTGTTTATGATCAACCATCGGTGTCGTGTGTCGTTATGTCGAGTCGTAGTTCAAACGTGCTATGTTATGGGCCATAGTGACGTTAAGTTAAAGTTTAGACACAACCTAACACCTAAGACCTTAATGTGATTATTAGGTCTTCGTTAGCAAACATTAATTGGATTAACAAGTGTAGCTGAGCAACCTAAGGTGAGTTTCACAAACCCTTTAATTGTGAGCCCGTTTGGGTCACAACGAACATACTAAACGGAAAACAACGCTGACAATTGGAGGTATTGCTTGATGGGATACCTGTTATGGAAGTTGGAGTGTTTTATGGGGAACACTTGCAACTGTCCATCCTTGGGGTTCCGATTGAAACCCGGAAACAATTATTATGACACTTAAACTCTTTTTGGGATTTCAGACGAAATCCGGAATAAACATTTTAATATGACTAGTGTAGGTTAAAGTCTAAACCAAATGATATCACATGATTTCTAAGGAATGCTTTAAAACTTAAAATCCTCAACTTAGTACTGATGATCTGGAAAGCGAGGGGATGTTGGGTAGATCTACTGAGGGTTTGACAAACCCTGCTCCGCGGTACACTATTGTGTAGCCAACCGGCCGGGGGCCGAACGGAGTGCAATATCAGCCTATGTTTAGTTGTGTGGGACACAACTGGAGGTACCAACCCTCGGCTATTGCCGAACTCTGTTACGTCAGCTTTCAGCCCTAGTACGACTTCCTTAGTGCATGGAAACCGGATTAGCTACCCGCGATATCGGTTGACTGCTTTAACTTTTACATAACTAGTGCATATTCAGTAATCAAACTCTTGGCAATGTTTTGCAAAACCATACTACTTATATATGTTGAAACATACGATTATTGAGACCGGGCCAATGCATGTCATGCCCGCCGTGAACTCACCAACCGTTAGGTTGACACTTGTGTGGTTTTCACTTTTGCAGATCGTTGAAGAGTATCCGCTGAAGGTTGGCATGGCACGTGAAGACTTAAATTTTATTAAACTTAACTTGGGGAATTTATATAACAATTTATGTTTTGTAATTAAAGCACGCGGTTAGTGCTAAGATACTTATGTTTACATTCCGCTGCGTAACTTTTGAAACTGTTTAATTTATGAACATTTGGACTTTACTCTGATTCGTTTATTATTTGTAACTAATGGTTGTGGTCCTGGTCTGTGTGCGCCCCTTAACGGTATAAACTCCGTTAGTGGTTGTTTGGGGGTGTTACACTAATGGTTTAAATACATGTGAAATATTCATTTGATGAACATATATGTGAGAATACGTGTTAGAATAGTTAAACATGTGAAAAATAAATAAGAACGTATCCTTACGTTGAAATAATGGTTGAAAATGAATAGATACATAACGTATTCGAGTATTATACGTATTTATATGTATTTATAGGAACCCGAGGCTTAGAAGTTATTATAAATGTGTCCTAAAGTGAATCGGAGCATAAAATAATAAGTATATGGAAGTATAGGGGCTAAAATGTAAATTGATGAAATATATATGTATATATATATATATATATATATATATATATATTTAAATATACGAAAGTATATGAACCTTATCGAAGGCATCTTAAGCCCTAAAAATATTAGAATTATGTCCCATAATGTTTTGGTACATAAAATGATAAAGATATACAAGTATGAGGGGCTAAAGTGCAAAATAGTAAAAAATATATATATATATATAAAGAAATATATATACGTATGTATACGTATATCACCGAGCATGTCCCGAGCCTTATAAACTTTTATAAATATGCCCCATAATGTTTTAAAGCATATAGTGATAGTTTGGTAGAAGTGTGGGGGCTGAAATGTAAATAAAAAGTACATAGATTGAAACTGTCATTCTGTGATAGTTGCGTCACGGCCCGCGAGGTTGTCGTGATATGCGACGGGTTGGCGACCAGAATCAGCCACGTATGCGACTTGTTCTTCACGTTTGATCTGAATCGGCCCCTCCAGGTGTCGTTTTCGACCGATTACTCATCACCATACGTGCTAGGACCCTGGGGCGACCTCGACTAGTATAAATAGGGGCTGGATCCGTCGAATATCATCACCAATTTCTTGATTCTTCACCCTAAAAACCCTAAAACGAACCACAACCTTCTTCTGTCAAATTCGATCTGCTCATTTGGAGTTTGAAGCTGAATTTCTGCAGTTAAACTACCCTAGGTATGATTTAAAATAACCTATCTTAGTTTTGCAAATTCGATCTCTAAGTATGATTTTTAAAAATGCATAGAATCTAGGGTTCTTGAGCTTGTTTTGCCAAAATCGGGTGATCGGGTTAGAATTAGGGTCTGAATTTTTGTATGTAATCCCAAAATAATGTGTTTTAAGAATGACCTAAGTTTATTTCACAATTGGAAAAGGTTTGGTTAAGGTTTTGTTAACGGGTCAAAATTAGGGTTTTCATAACGTTACTCTGCCCAAATTGACTAAACGATGTTTAATTAAGCTTTGATCTTTTAAAGGATATTATAAAATATTATAATGGATAATACCCTAAGTTGGTTTGAATTAAAAATGAGTTTTGGTAATACAAGGAGAAACTCAAGAAATTAGGGTTTCTAAATAAGATTATTTTTATATAAAATAATCCGGAGGGTATGGGGGCTTGATTTTTGGCATGATAACATGTTTTTATATATAATAAGTATATATGAAGTTAAAATGGATAAATTTTAAAGTATTGAATATACCGAGTTAATCGAATATTTAGAAGTTCGTGCGGACCGGAAGGGTAAGCGCGTGTACACTGGAGTTTCTAGCAAAGCGGGGGTGTCGCATAAATCCCAATTGGGAACTAGCATACCTCACTGGGCGATCCCGGAGTGAGCGTTTACTTATAGGAATGCGCGTCTTTGTATTATCGTTAAAAGAAAAGGATAACTGCCTAAAGGGCATTTTGGTCATTTTGACCTTTAAAAGGGGATGAACTTAATAATTGAATATTATTAAGATAATAAGATATCAAAATAAACATAGGAAGTGTTTATTGTATTAAACCTTGCGTTAACGTCATACAATACGCGATTAGGTTTAATTGGAAGGCATAGCGGAGGTTTTGCCTGAATTAACTGCTTAATAAAATAAGGTGAGTTCTATGAGCCCACTCCTTAAATGTTTTAAATGTTTTGGGCTGATATACATACAAATGTTATGAAAAAATATATTTAAATATTTTATAACTGAGATACTACCTTTTTTAACTGTTAGAATTGTTAAAAGGTTTTTAATTGATATATACGTGAAAGATTATGAAAATGTTATGAAAATTATTATTGATGAAATGTTTTACAGTATTAAATTGTTAAATGACTGTTGATTTGAAATATACGTAAAAAGGTTATGATAGTGTTTACGGGAGAAATGTCGTAACATGTTAAACTCCTAAATTACTTTAGGAATGTTATATATGAGAAATGTTAAGGAAATGTGTTAAAATGCCTTTTACATGTTTTGTGCCGATACACATACGTGAAATGTTTTAAGGTCTATAATTGTTTGAATGATGATTACCTGTTATAAACTGTTTTCGGGAAAGTTATAATAAACAGGTAATGTAAAGGATGAAACTTTTATATGAAGTTTTGAGAAACGGAAAATGTGAATGTTTGGTCTAATCTTGCGTATGCGAATAAGTGTCGGGTAAAAATAATCTTATTGGCCTTGTTATGAGTATAAGTTGTAATATATACTGGGATGATCCTATGTCATATCCGTCTGTATTAAGGTGTGGTGGATACGCTGCGGTACTTCCTATATATAAACACATGTAATACAATAGGAAATGTTATAGATTTAGTCCAATATAGGGTTCACTGAAGTTTGAACGAGACCAATAACATTATATTTATGAAACGCTTATTTTCATATACGGGTGATGGACTGGTATTGAAAGGTTATGAGTCCAAAGGGTTATTTAAATGGACTTTTGAAAAGGTTGAAAATGTTTAATCTAAGCGGATATTGTCTAGTGAAAAGCGAAAAGGTGGTCATACAACTAGAAGCGGGGAATGACGGTTCTCCGAGGTAGCGACGGCTGCTCTATTGAAAAGGTATTCGGGTGGCGACAGTTGCCCGAGGAACTAACGTGGTTCCAATAGACAATGCTTAGTAAATAAATGACTGCTTATAATATTTCGTATAACTCTTCTATGTTTTATACCTAATGATTATTTGCACAAGGGAGGGTCTAGGAGGCCCAGAGTACTTTGAGTACTAAACGGCTTAAGGTTTATGTTTTGATATAACACTGTAATGTTTATACTTGTTAAAAGGTTAAACAGTTAAAAGGTTTAACGGTCAAACGATTAAACGGGTAAATGGTACTTAAATGGATAAATGGTTAGATGGATAAATGTTTTGGTATAATGTTGTTATGTCTTATACCTAATAAATGTTTAAAGGTTATGTTTTGGTATAATGGTGTTATGTTTTATACCTGATAAATGTTTAAAGAATAATAGTATAATTATGTTATGTTTTATACTTGATAAAATGTTTGATAAAAGGGGGCCGTTAGGCCCAAGCATTGGAATAAACTTTCGAGACAAAGGTAACGCTTTTTGAAAAACGTAGAACTCTACAGCGTAAGCTGACCTTTCCAAAACATATGTATGTCAGGTGATGACGAGGTTTAAGGTAACAAGCTAGGAAAGGGCTTTGGTGAGGACAGATTAGGTGGGCAAGTTATCAAGAAAGGATTCGGTAGTAGACTAGCAATAGACATAGATAAGATCTAGTTGTTAGATTACGTTGTATCTTTCTTACTGTTGTACTTGGCTTATAAATAAATGAAAAGTTTTTTGCTTTCGCTGCTTAGTATCTTTGTTGTACCATGTGTTCATGAGTAAATCCGATTAGTGACCCCTCCTGGAGCCAAGTCTGGGAGTGGGCGTCACAAGTTAAAATTCACCCCCCATTTTTTTAAAACCTTCGTAACTTTGACATACGACATTATTTTCAAAAAAAAAAATTCACCATAAAAACAAGCGTTTTTATCTTTCAAACGTGTATAGTGTTAATATATATTAAAATTAAAAGATTACTTTTTTGATTGTGTGTCACATGACGTAATATATGACGTTTCACATTTTTAAATACTCACAATATATGACGTAATTTTTATTACTTTACAATAGATGTTCATACTTATTTCACTTTTCAAAATAATAACAACATATGATGTAATTTTTTTTTCCTTTTTTAATAGACGTTCATATTAGTTTCAGTTTTTAAAAATACTCACAATATATGACGTAATCTTTTTCCTTTTTAATAGACGTTCATACTCGTTTCACTTTTTTAAATTCTCATAATATATGACGTACTTTTTCCTTTTTAATAGATGTTCATACTCGTTTTACTTTTTTAATAACTTGTTACCGGCCCCAAGAGGCGTTTATGGTCTGAAAATGTTTAATAGAGTTCAACGTTTCGTATTTTCTAGCCCCATGGAGGCCTCACGTACCTTTCGATCTCCACGTTGCGTATTTCTTAAGCCACGCGGAGGCCTCAACGCAACGGTTCGGTCTCCACGTTTCGTATTTTTAAGCCACGTGGAGGCCTCAACGCAACGGTTCGATCTTCACGTTTCGTATTTCTTAAGACATGTGGAGGCCTCAATGCAATGGTTCGATCTCCACGTTTCATATTTTTATGCCACGTGGAGGCCTCAACGCAACGGTTCGATCTCCACGTTTAGTACTTTTTTTAATACATTTTGGTGTTTATCATAAAAAAAATAACCCGTATTTGGGCATATATACACTAAGATACATGTATACATACATACACATGTGTACCTACTTATATTCATATAAAAAAATTGTTATAGATCAAATATACATAGAAAGGGGTGAAATTGTGGCAAGATTAACAGGTTCATCTTGAATTTAGTTAAGATAGGTATGAACACAAGAAATATTGTGTTTATTAGACATATATGTGGATTAAGTACATAAGAAACAATTAAACTAATTTGTTTCTATGTGTTTAAATAACCTACCTATGATAGATTCATACATATTTAAGAATAACATTACTACAACTCACACATTGTAGTAAAATTGATACAATCGAAATAGTAAAACAAAATTTAATTTTTATATATCAACACTATACGTGTTCGAAAGATTAAAAAAAAAAACGCTTGTTTTTATGGTATATTTTTTTTTGAAAAATAATGTCGTATGTAAAAGTTATAAAGATTTTAAAAAATGGTGGGGGTGAATTTTAACTGCATTAATTGCAGTTGGTGTGTAAGGGGAGGCGGTATCGTGACTAGCCGGCACCCGGTTCCAAAGGGTAGCCGGGTGGCTTCCACCGGCTCACGATACCGGGTGTCCCGGTTCCAAATGTTGGCGGTTCTCCACGGCTCCCAAAAGCCCGTCCAAGCCGGCCCTCCTTCTCCTCCTTTTGACCGTTGGAAGTCGACCGTTGGTAGCCAACGGCTATCAAACCTTTTTTTTTCTTTAACATTTAACACACACTATAAATACTCATTCATTTTTTTAAAAAACACACATCTTTTTCTCTACAAACATTTTCTTCATCTCTTTCACTCTACAAAAAATGAGTCTTTACGATGAAGAAGACTTTTTTCCACCACCCGAGATTCCGACATCGTCAAGTAGCTCCGATGGTTCGTACCAGAACGCGATGCAGTACTTTAGCCTATGTCTTAACGTCATCGAACAAGAAGAACAAGAAGAGGCTTCCGCTCCTAAATGGAGGAAACGTATTTACCGTGATCGTGAAAACGGTCACCAACGATTGGTGGAACTATATTTCGCCGAAAATCCCCGTTACCACGAGGGAATTTTTAAAGAGCGGTTTCGTATGTCTAAACGTTTGTTTTTGAAGATTGTTGACGACATCACAAACAGTGAGCCGTGGTTCACACACCGTTTGGATGCGACGAAGCGGGAGAGTTTTACACCTTTACAAAAGTGCACGGTGACTATTCGTCAACTCGCATACGGTAACGTTTCTGACGAATATGATGAATCTTTAGATTTTTCTGAAAGAACTGCACGTGAATCCCTACACTATTTTTGTGAAGCCATTATTAAGCTTTACAAAGATGAATTTTTGCGTGCACCCACTAGCCATGATATTACTCTTTTATATAATGCGCATTTAGAAAAGCCTGGTATTCCGGGTATGATAGGTAGTATCGATTGTACTCATTGGGAGTGGAGGAATTGTCCTAGAAAGTATAGGGCACAATATCATCGTGGCGATCATAAAAAACCAACAATTTCACTCGAGGCAGTTGCCTCCCAAGATATGTGGTTTTGGCATGCGTTCTTTGGTGTTGCAGGTTCAAACAACGACATCAACGTTCTTAACCAGTCACCTTTGTTCAATAATGAGATGCATGGGGTTGCACCTAGAATGCCATTTGTTTGCAACGGTCGAGAGTACAAACGTGGGTATTACCTTGCGGATGGTATATATCCCCCTTGGTCGGTCTTTGTGAAGGCATTTTCACATCCTTTTGAGATCAAAGAGAAGAAAATGAAGAAGATACAAGAGGGGGCTAGAAAAGACGTCGAAAGAGCGTTTGGTCGGATAAAGGAAAAGTGGGCAATCGTGGATCGAAAGGGTCGTCCAATAAAAAAAAACTAATGGAGAACATTATGTACGCTGTCATCATTTTACACAACATGACTCTCAAAGACGATGGCCTTGCTATATCACCGGTCCACATTCGAGATCCGCCAGTTAACCGGGTTCTCGACCCGAATGTTATTTTCGAATTGCGAGATAGCGAGACTCATTTTAAACTCAGATTCGATATCACCGAGCACATCCAAAACACAATGGAAGTGTTTTTAACCGAGGATGAGGTGAACGCAAATCCTCAATCCTAGATTTGTATTTTTTTTAATAAAAGTTGTAATTTTTATTATTTTTAATAAATGTTGTTTACGTTTGCTAGTGTTTTTATTTTAATTAATATTGTTTACTTTTATTTTTTATTTTATTAAAAGTCGTTTGAATTTATTTTAATCAATATTTTAATTAATATTGGCTTGGTGAAGCCACACCACCACCATACCATGTGGTGTGGCTCCACATGGCTTCAAAAACTATAGATTTGACTTGGCCGATTTTAATTGGTTGGTGAACATGGCTTCAAGAAGCCATGCCACCACCATACCTCCTCCCCTAATATGCCACTGATAGGTCTCAGTGAAACGATTGGTGGGTTATATGCCACGGATAGACCTATATGGGTGGTTGAGGATGGTATATGGAGAAAAATTTTATAATAATATCATTAGGAAATGTGAGGCAATGATTTAAACAAAGAAAAAAAATGGTAGGGCAACAAGAATGATATGATATGGCGACTGGGGTAATCTAGTACACTTGATAAACTAAAATATATTAAAACAGATAAGAGAATTTTATTTAGATTAGTTTAACAAATTAAAGTGGTCAACATGAAACACATAAAAAATAACAACAAACAAATAGCACAGGAAAAAAAAAAAAGAAAAAAATGTACACTAAAAATGTTAAAACCAAAGAAATATAAATGAAAAAGAGAAAAAGGAAATAAAGGTTTTTACACACAAAAAAAAGGTAAAGCCTGATTAATATGAATAATTAAATATTATCAAGTATAAGACTTAACACAAAATCTAAGAATCTAAATGAAAAAAAAGTGTGTTACTAATAGGGGTGTTAATGAGCCGAGTCACTCGTGAGCTACTTGAGATCGACTCGATAAAAAGCTCGAAACGAGTCGAGCCTTAACGAGCTCGAGCTTTAAAATAGGGCTCGTTTAATAAACGAGCTCAAGCCCGAGCTTTACATATCGAGCTCGAGCTGGCTCGCGAGCCTAAACGAGCTCTTATTTATATAATTTTTATTTAATTTTTTAAATATATTTAAAAAATAATGATTATTATATATAAAATTATGATAAAATAAGTAAATAATATGTATTATTTTTTATAAAAAAAAGTATAATTCTAAATATATACAAATTTAATTATAAAAATATATAAAAAATAATAATTAATAATAAACGAGCCGAGCCCAAGCCGAGCTCGAGCTTGAATAATTTTTCACGAGCCGAGCTCGAGCTTCGAAAATAAAGCTCGAATCGAGCCGAGCTCGAGCTCTCTTAAATTTAAACGAGCCGAACTCGAGCCTAGACGAGCTCGGACTCGGCTCGGCTCATTTACACCCCTAGTTACTAATAACAAGCCATGTGATCTAAATTCACATTGTTTCTTTTATTTTGAAAAATGTTTAATACAGACTATTTATTTTTTTTACAAAATTATATATTTTATCCTTTAATTTTATCAGTTTTGTAACTTTTGTCCTTTATCTTTTTTTGTTACTCTCTTTGTTCTTTCACTTTTTATTCTTTCACCTTTTGTCCTTTTTAACGGATCTTGTTAAAATCCACCGTTAAGTCAAGGGTATTTTTGTCTTTTTACTTTTTAGGGTAGAAAAAATTATATATTTTGTCCTTTAACTTTGTCTGTTTTGCAATTCTTATCCTTTATCTTTTTTTTGTTACATTCCCTATCCTACTTTTTTTTATTCTTTCATCTTTTGTCAATTTTAACATATTCTATAAAAATCAACCGTTAAGTCCAAGGTATTTTTGTCTTTTTACTTCTTAGGGGTATTTATTATACTTAAATAAAGAGGAAAGGTGTGTTATGTAAATCTGTTATTTTTTTTCCTTTATCACCCCACCCCCGCTGTCGGTCGGCCGACGACATCCCATCGAACACTGTCGACGACCCTCCAACGACCTCTCATCGACCTGACATCGGGTTTGTCAGGGGTGGTCGTCGGTGAAACAGATGGCCTAGTGACCGTCGACGTTTGATGAGGAGACGGCGAAGGGTCATCGGAGGTTTGGTCGAGGCAGAGAGGACTCGGAGATGGGAGGTCGCTGAAAGTTCGACCAGGAAAGAGGATAGCGGGATGGGGATCGAGGATGTCTTCTCTCTAAAACAGAAGTGGGTGTGGATGGGAGTAGGGTGATAAAGGGAAAAAAATACAGATTTACATAACACATCCTCCCTCTTTATTTAAGTACAATATATACCCTTGAAAGGTAAAAAGACAAATATACTCTTGACTTAACGGTGGATTTTAACGGAATCTGTTAAAAAAGACAAAAGGTGAAGGAATAAAAAAGTTAAAGGATAGAGAATGTAATAAAAAAAGATAAAGGATAAAAATTGCAAAACAGACAAAGTTAAAAGACAATATATGTAATTTTTTCTACCCTAAAAAGTAAAAGGATAAAAATACTATTGACTTAACGGTGGATTTTAACGGAATACGTTAAAAATGACAATAGGTGAAAGAAAAAAAAGTTAAAAAACAGAGAGTGTAACAGAAAAAGATAAATGACAAAAGTTACAAAACGGATAAAGTTAAAATACAAAAAATGTAATTTTACTTTATTTTTATAAATAAACTTGGGGCCCAAAAAATTAAGGACCCAAGACAAATGTCTTTTTTTCTAAAACATGTAGCCGCCCGTGTAGAATGACTAATGTGTTAATGTCACCTCTTGTATTCCATGTGTGTGTAACAAAAGAGAGAAGAGGGTGTATCCCTAATACGGTCCAAAATTGAAAGAAAATCAAAATTCACAATTAGAGATGTCTCAATTGAAGGGGAAGAAGAGGCGGGTGATTGAAATGTTGAGTAGAGAGAAGGAGCGGATATAATGTCACACCCCGGTCAATGGTATCGGGTGTGAGCGAGAATGGAATCATAGTCGAGGATACTTAGAACAACATCTAATATATTTAAAACTTCATAAAACATTACGTCATTTCATTGCAGCGGAAAAGATAGTGGAAACGATAATGTCTTACAATTTGAAAACATAAAGTCTTAAACTAATATTAAAAACATGAGACGGTTTATTTGGATAGTCGGGACTATGACTCCGAAAGCAGGTTCGATAACATATATAAGCCCCATTTGCATGTCTTCAGGAAGTTGCGTCAATTACCTAAGAAATCATGAGTTTAAAAGGGTCAACATAAAGTTGGTGGGGTTCACAGGTTTGAGACTCACAGTTAAAGTTTGTGTTGGTCCTCACTGATCTTAATCAGTTCTAATGTAACATTATACCATTCTTATCCATAGTTTATTGACATATCATAATCACCATGTGATGTTTAATGGTGCACAAGGATTATATATTTAAGATGTTCCAGACACCTTCATGTATTCGAACTATCTTGGGGGTTTATATGGACTTCTGATTATAGTTAAGCATTCAACATATACAAAGAATGGTAACGTATTCAGATGCCGAATGTGTATACAATAATCATAACGCTCTCGAGAACTTAATCTAGCGTTGTTTCTATGGCACTTATACAACACTCCAAGAAGATATGTCATGTGTCATCATCATCAAGTGAGCCACATACCTAGGATACCATAATATTCGTAAGACGCATATCAATTCTCTATTGTATTACCAAACTAATAAATTGTTGGAATCTCATTGCATCCACCACCGGAGAATATGTCTCCTCATAATCAAACTTAGGTCTTTACAAAAATCCTTGTGCCACCAGTTTTCTTTGTATTGCTTAATATTATTTTCACATCATGCTTTTGTATAATAGACCTGTTTATATCCAACATTTAGAGAATTTCACTCTGCCTGGATTGCGTCTTTCTATTTTGGCCAATCGTTTCGAGTTTTTCATCACACGACATATCTTACTTCTTGATCCTTATCATTTTTATTATTTCTAGCGCCTATTATATCCAAAATATTATCGACGTCGATTTTGTTTCGATTCCATATATGCTTAGACATGATGTATTTTATCGAGATCTCTTCATCATTTTTCAGGCACCTGAGGTTCTTCTGGAACCATCATGTTTAATGTCTCTTTAAGGGACTCTTCTACCTCGAATTGACCATCTTC